>DWAN01000049.1:0-36390 GCA_018230445.1 Heliconius hewitsoni | reverse complement strand
TATATATATATATATATATATATATATATATATATATATATATATATACATATCTCTGGCAACGAGACAAAGCGCTACGTTGATTTCGCTCAACACGAAATATCTCCATAATTCGGTGGGAAGTGAGAAGCGCCAGCGTCTTAAAGGAAATGGAGTGTTTTGACATTAGGGTTTCCAGGTCCCTATGCATAGACTGCTTGTATGTGAAGCTAAATGATTTTATTATAAAAATATTGTTTTATTCTCAGTTCCGAAACTTCGTGTAATTTTTAACAAGACTTTACTTTAAATAAATAAATAATACTTTGAATAGATAAATAAAAAAGTTAACCTAAAGCAAATACATTAAGAAAATATAAACATGCCTCAAAAACTCTTCCACCAGCGCTAACGCCTTTCACCACTGAGCCAAATAACAGAGATATTTGCGCAACTGAACGCTGCACGGTCTGAGCGTTCACCAGAAACGCCATTACATCGCCGGCTGTCATTTGACCCGTCGACATAAGATGGCCGCCGAGGAACATTGTTGCTAGGACCATACTGAAATAAAATTAATTGAGTTTATTTAAATTTTTTTTTTTTCAGCTTCACGCTGCAGCTGTATCCCGCATGTAGCAGGGTAGAAAGAGATGGCCTAGTGTTAAGACACTCCGCTCCCCACTTTTCTAGGCTTTGCTTTGTTGAGTAAAATTCAACGCGGCGCTTTTGCATCGTTACCAGAGCCAGGAAATAAAAACATTGAATTTCCATTTCCTCGAATGGGAATCGAATCCACAACCGTCACGTTTTTAGCTATACACTTGTGCTTCTGTGCTACGATAGCCCCAGTTATTGAGGAATGCCTCATTAAAAAAAATTACTAGCAAAGCAAGAGTGGGTGATGAGAGAGGCTGAGGGAGACCTCAATAGACCTTTGGAAACACAACATCGATGATACTGGAGGAAGGTCACGCATGAAAAACTACCAGAGTTCATGAAAGTGAGTCACTATAAGGTTTAGTTCCACTAGGTGCTTAACTACCACTCAGGAGGAATAAAAATTTTCATTTTAATTTACTGACTGTACAGATTGTTAACTGACTGTACGTGAGAGCCGTAGTGCCTTAAACTCCCTCTGATCCCCTGCTAAATGCGAGACACAGCGAGAAACAAAACCATTATTATTATAGCTTCACGCTGTATCCCGCACAGCTATCTGCGAAGGCAGTGGGAACCTATTAATAATGCACTCTATTCCACATCCACACATTTCCGTTCCCCACTTTCCGTTGAATTATGGACGTAATACGGACGGACGGATTACGTGTTAAATGGCGGAAGTAAACGCCGCTTTGCCTTGTAGAACATTTACGTAGTTAAAACACATAGTTACCCATTCAAAAATAAATTGGTTCCAGCTTGAAACAAACCAACGCCAAGTCCCAATTCCATACTAAGTTCTGCCGCTGCCTCACATTCTTGTTCGAACAGTTTAGCCTCGTTCGCTTCTCCGGCGAACGCTCGAACTGTTCTCATATTGCATATCGCTTCTTCTGCTACGAGGGTTGTTTTTTCTATCTAAAATTTAAGAAAAACATAATAGTTATTAACGAAACGTATAAAATTTGAAAGTAGCACGATTGGAACTCGCGCCTAATTTGTAAAAATCTCCCTGCATCTTGACGTAGCAAGAGGACAACCACTGTGTCCACTGTGGCCCAGTGATAATATTTCATGTAGCCCGCAAGTGTAACTACCCAGCTTTAAAATTCCATTCCATACGCATCGCCAAATTCTCGGTAAGTTGCGTGTTCAGTGACGGAACTCAATGCCACGCTTGGTTTCTTACTAAAATTAAGCAAAATCATTCATGTGGAAATCGAACCCACAACCATCTCAATTACAGTCAGAAGACAATACTCCAACACTCCCTGAAAACAGGTAAAGTGTATAATTAAGTATTCGTTTACCTGCGCTTGAGCATCTCTAGACAATTTTCTCAATAAAGATCCAATAAACGTTCCACCGATCACTACCGAGGGAACACACAACATGGTCAATCCTGTCAAATGTGGAGATATCACTAATAAGCTTACTGCTGATCCTACTACCTGTGAAAGCATATAGAAAATAAAATAACATGTAAATATTATAGAGTAGTGTATTCAAATCTTTAATGGGGTAAAATACTGTGTACATTTTTATATAATTCTCCCTTTTTTTGTTTTTTTTTTGGCCAAAGTAGTGGTGAGTTTCATCAGAATTTGGAGGAAGGTTGGCATAGAAGTTTCTCATTGGCATCAGAACGTCTTAACACTAGATTCCCAGGTTCCTTCTGCCTACCCTTCTATCCCCGGGATATAGCGTGAAGACAATAATATCAAAATAAACCAACTTACTTGTGTAATTGCTCTCAATCCACCAGATATTGTCTGTTTGAATGAACTTTTAAAATCTTGCACATCCACTGTTATCCTGAAAAACATATTAATAAATGTTAAAGACTCATTTAATAGCAATAAAATAATATATAAAGAATTCTACCATATTAAAACATTCAATATATAATGGATAAATATAAAATTTTAATTTCCAACATTTTTATCTAAATCATTGAGTGGACATAAAGCATAGGTAAGTTTTCTTCTGCATGAGATACAATCAATATTAATTCCATACTTTTTTACACTTTGAATAATTTCCTTATTAATATTGTTTTTTACAGTTACTTTAAATTTCTGTAAAGACAAATTTAGTGATAATATAATAGAATGCAGTATTGTACTGTACTCAGAACTATAAGAGATCTATTCTTATATCTATATAATTAAATTTGACTCTGCTACTTATGTAATGAAATATTTATTTACATTTATATTTTCATTTCTTCACTCCAGTGTCGCAACAAAGCACGGCGTTGAGTTTTTTACTCAACACACAATGCCTCCAGAACTCGGAACAGAGTGTATCAACACTACACTCCCTTCTGCCTGTGTGATACAGCATGAAGCTGAATTAATTTGATTTTAAATTTTACCTATTAACTAGTTCCCCAGTTCTTTCTTGATCAAAAAATGCCATATCTTGTTGAAGTATTGACACAAACAAGTCTTGTTTCATTTGTGCTGCCACTTTTTCGCCTACTTGAGCTAATAGATGAATGTAAAAGAATGTGAACATTGCCTGAAAAGTAATATAAATAAATATAAATAATATTCATTTTATGCTCATTTTAATGTGTCTGTAAACGCTTGTTGTAGGTTTAATCTCAATTTGGCCAAGTAATGATAATTAAATTGTTTTGATTTCCTTTCTCTGGTAAATGTAATGGATTAAGTTTGACCACCTAACACAAAATATCTTTTAAACTGCCTAGAAAATGGGGAACAGGGTATCTCAACACTAGATTCTCTTTTCCTTGCTTACCTTCACTGCTATATGGGAAAAAGTGTAAAATTGTTTTTTTAATCATTTTTACTAAAGTATAAAACAATTAACAGAATATATAAAGAAATATGCATGTATTATATACATATATAACTCATAAAAAATATTTTGTAGCCATTGTAGCATTTAAAAATGAGTGAATGAATTTGTTTTTCACTCCAATTTTTCACTTTCAATACTTTACCTAGGGACTGATATATGCTTTAACATAAGGATGAAAAAAAAGGTTACCATCAATAAATATTACTTACTTGTCCCATGTACAATGAAATCATCTTTAAAGCTGGCAACTTTATTTCTTCTATAAAATCAACAGAAGGATTTGTTCTCATACCAGCCAATACATTTACTATAACTCCCAACATTGCAGGTATGTATACATTTAGAAAAGCAACAGCTAAGGCTGACTGTAAAGATGTAAAATATAAAAGATTTTAAATAAATTTAACTTATAATTAAGTTACTTATTTGTTTTTTCTTCTATCTCAATGAAACATTTCATTCACAATATGTTTAACTTTTTTAAATTTAATAATTAAATATTTTTTTTGTGTCTGATAAAAGGTCAAGAGTTAAATACTCACTGCAACAGCAGCAGCCAAAAGCCACTTATGTGGTAAAAGGTATTCCCAGAACTTTTTCCAATCAAACTTAGCACTATCGTCATGAATATTGGGCCTACGCTGTATAATCCTAGATGGAAGTGCCTTACAATAAACTATGCCATTACTATACAAAAGACGAGCAGCTAACCCTAAACTAACTCCTGTACAGAACTTCCACGGGCTACATAGGAGTAAAACATTAGATTTCACATCTTTCTCAGCTGGAGCCTTAACATTTGAAAAATAACGTTTCACTGCCGCAGATGGTTTAGTGTTCACAATATTTGTCAGTAGAACATTGGTTTTCAGTGTCATCAATCTGAAAATAGCATTGAATTGTTAAAAATATTTGTTTTATGTGATAATTCAAAAGATTTAACTTGAACTTGGTTAAGAGGACCAACCGCTGTCGGAATAGCTGGCAGGATTGCATATGTATCAATTGCCACATATTTGGAGCTCTTTTTATTTTGGACTATCTGAAAAATATTATTTAGTCATACTTTTATGATAAGAAAATGATTTACAATGGAATATAAATTCGATTACGTTAGGTCACAAAGCTGTCATATTGAATTAATATTTAAAGCCAAATGTCAATGTCACATATGACGTAACTTAAGAGTATGCAGAGAGTCAAATATACATATTTTTTTGTATCTTGGCAACATATTTATTTTTCCAATTTGTAATACAAGATGGTGCTACTAGTAATAAGACGCTTCTTATTTAAAATATTTTTTGGGAATAACTAAATTATCACAATTCCCATAATTAGAATGTGTAAGTTAGTTAAATTTTTCTTTATATTATTATGTTAAATATTTTAACAAAATTATCACATTTTTTAAATTTAAATATTAATATTCAAGTAACAAGTGCTTAAAAAGCATAACGTTATAAATTTTCGATAATTTACTTCAAAAAAAAAAATATTGAAATAAATTATATCGGAGCGATAATTAGTAACGAGTTATATCAAGAAATTTTTAATTTTATCATTTGGATAAAAAATAAATTATATAAATTTAAAATTGACTAATATTTTTTTCTTTTAGAACAGGTACATAAACAGACGATTCCTTTTCATATCCTATTTAAGTAGACAAAAGACTGAAAACTCCCTTGAAATAATCGATTGTGCCAAATTTAACTATTCAGAACAAAGCCCCGGCAGCGGTGATTAAATCTAACCACCCTTTATTGTAATGGTATAATCCTTTCCACCCTCGATAACTCTCGAATGGGCACTACAAATCGGCAATAACGGCCAGCTATAAAATGTATTAATGCTTGACCGCTGGGTCTACCGGCTAAATTAGGACTTTAGATTGACTATATATATAAAGTTTACACAGAGTTTAGTGCACTTATGATATTTAAGAAGATATTATTTTATTTTATGTAGGTATTAATTTTTTTTTTATATTGAATGGTATAAAAGTACATTATTTCATTTGAGTCCGGAGGAAATTAAATAGTGGAATTATGATATAATATGTAAATAGTTGATTAATATATACATCAATAAGAGCGGGAAAAACCATTATTTTCTTTATAACAATTAATTTTTTAAGAAAATTCTATTTTGACAATTTTTTTAGATATGTAACTTTTTAGATATTATTTCTATTTTTTTAACTTCACACCGTATCCCGCACATAACAGGAACCTAGTGTTAAGACATTTTTCTTCTATTCTTCACTTTCCGCCGAATGCTGAGGATTTGCGTGCCGCACTTATTTTTAATCCCTCGAGTGGGAATCGAACCTACCATGTGTCCTGCACCACGACTATCCTTCAATTAATAATGGTCTCAAATAATAAAATTATATCATAAATATTATTATTTATAAAAAAAATATAATTAAATAATAACCGAACACACAATATTAATACTTGAAACATCGTAAACAAAATCCTTACCCGCATGCATCTTGGCATAACTCATAAAAACCTTTGCATACGAACTAAAGAATAAAAATTTAAAATATAATCGAATAGTATTCCGCGTTCACAGATGGTCAAGTGCGTGTGCACCCTGATTTTGGCGCCAATAAACCTATTGTTTAACACAAGTGCAGCGAGTTAACGCAATTATTTGTATATCGTAGGTTTTTTATTTGATTTTATGCCATTTAAAGTTTCGAAGTTCTGTGTATTATTTTTGTAAGTGCCATTGTTTTTTGTTTTATCGGACTGGTTTTTTTATAGAGATTTTATCATTAGTATGTTTTGTTCGTTTGAATGTTTATTGAAAATTGTTAGTTGTGTAAAATGCTATCCACATGTGTACAATTATAAATTGATGTAGAAACTGTTTGCTTATATATTTTTTTAAACTTTTCCATATATATCCCCATATAGCGGAGTAGGCATAGAGAATCTAGTGTTAATACACTCCGTTGCCCACTTCCCGCCCAATTTGTGAGATATTGCGTGTTGAGTGACGAATACGCTTTGCCTCGCCAGAGCAAAGAAATCCAAATATTCATTTCTTCGAGTAGGAATCGGATCCACAACCTGTAGCGTTTACAGCACGGTTGTGCCCCTAAACTCAAATAATAAATTGTTATTTTAATTATATGTTTATAAATACTATTATTTAATATTTAATTTACGAAATATTGTGTGATAAAAGGCAGCGAGCCGGCAAAACTCCGTCCTGCGTCCTCTTGAAACACCGAGGAAATTTAAAAAAATCTTTTCACCGAGTTGGTAATCGATCTCACGACCATCGCATTTAAAGTCCGACGGAAAAACTTTTCAACTAAGCCACATTTATAGTGCCAGTGGCAGATAGTCAAATATCACACCTTAAAAACTTATTATCCCAATATTATAGTCTTCAACCAAAACAACTATTCAGCTTTTTAATAATAGTTTTATTATATTAATATCAATTACAATTCTACCACATTTAAGAAAAGATACGTTATTTCGTTCTCTGTAAATATTTTTCTTTTAGTTATATTTATCATCTATCTATACAATTTAAAAATTTTCTCACGCTGACCACAATAAAATGTTAAGTCACTGACCATTAATAGTGTGTCTTTCATAAATCAAACGAATCAACTGTATATGACAATGGCAACATTTTAAATTATTTGTGTTTCTCGATCACAATAATTAAATAATATGATATTAATCTGTAATATCAGCCGTATCTTAACTTCAAATAAGTTCTAATTAACAAATTTATAATTTTTTTTAGGGTTCTGTACCTCAATGCGTGAAAACGGAACTTTTATAGAATCACTTTGTTATCCGTCTGTCAAGACTATGAAATATGGCACTAAGTAATATACTATACTAATAAAGGCAAAAATCCGAAAAGTGAAAATTTATAGATATTTTATTAAAAAAAACAATTTATAGGGAGAAATTGGTCCGTAAGCATTGGTGGGCGAGTACGATTCATGTCACGACTAATACATTCACGCTGCATCCCGCATGTAAGCATAGAAACAGGATAAACTGAAAAATATTTTTATTTCTTCTCTCTCTCTCTCTCTCTCTCTCTCTCTCTCTGGTTCGCTCTGCCTACCCCGTTATTAGCGGGATACAGCTTGAAAAGTCTATCCTAAAATCTTCTAATGTTTACAAATGATACGTATAACCATATTAAATTAATTGTTTACCCACATGTCATTCCAATAAAGCAATATCGAGTGACAAATTCTAATATCTTCTAATACCATTATTTATGTATTGCGGTGACATCAAAATACGCACCCCTGTTCTTCCTTAAATGTTTAGGGCGTGATGTTATAATATGGCAGTAGATTATCTGACTATAAATTTAAATTCGTAGTGATCAGTCAGATGGTTCAGTGGTGGACTTGAATTTATTAATTATAGAGACCAGTTCAATTTTTTTTTGGGGCAATGTTTTTTTTTAATATACTGTTGTTGTTAATGTTGTATTAGTACACAGGAATAAACAGGAATCATTATTAAGATACTCTGTTTATCATTTTCTACCGAATTCTAGAAGCATTACATGTTGACTGGCGGAACTTAACGCCGTGCTCTCCCCGCGTGAACCAGAGTGAAGATTAAAATGTTATGGAAATATGATAATAATTTTTTAAGTGAGATGATGTAATAGAACCCACAACCTGTCGCATTTACAGTCTCATACAACCCGTGCGCCACGAATGGCTTCGATTAAGATTACTTAGAGAAAATAATCATCCAAATTCAAGTATTTGTTATTTTTTCCTTGTTAGGATTCCGTACCTTTTTGGGGAAAAGGAACTGTTGTAAGATCACTTTGTAGTCTATTCGGCCCGGTATATAGTGACCCGAACGCTACTTTGTCTTGTCTTTTCCATAAAAAATAAATAAAATTAAAATACTTTACAAAAAATATAAAAATTCATAGCAAAAAAACGCGTATTTCGACGCTATAAAGGGAATCAAAATTAATAGGGTACTTCCGGTTGACCTAGAATGAAATTTGGCAGCTACTAGTTTAGGAAATGAATCGGAATACGTTTGAGTGTCCTATATATTTGTGGTTAAATCCTAAAAAATAAAATACAATACAAAAATAAATTGTACGAAACCATCAATAAGGGTGAGCCCAATTTACGCCTGCCCGGTTTTTCGGTAGGTTTAAGTTCCTACATTGTTCCTTTCTATTTACAATTGCTTATTTTGTTTAGAGTGATTCTAAATATTTTTATTACAAAATTGACAAAAGGATGTTATAGTAGTAGTATAAGTAGAATTTTTAAAGCAGCCGGGGTACAAATTCCCATTAAATAGATCCTCTTTTATAGCATCTATCTTCTTTTAAAAGTGCTTGAAGACGAAAGCATCAAGACATTTAGCCATTTCGAACTTTGTAAATCAATTTGCTACTCTTATTCGTATACGTTGAAAATGTTCTAAGTCGCTTTAACATTTTTTTGGCCTCGATGAATTGAAAAATAAAGTATCCTAAATGTTGTTTGTTACCTAATTCAAATTCAAATACTACCAACCTAGTTTAGTGCTTAAGCATATGCGCGGTACATATCCTACAATAAAATAAAAAAAACCAATTTTTTTTTTTAATTTAATATATAATAATTATTTTAATGTATAATTTTAAGAACCGTTCCTTAGTTAGGCTGAAAAATAGACAAAAATAGTGCCCTAACACTTTGGGGAACCTAGATTTAAGGCACTTCGCTCCTCACTTTTCGCAAAATGATTAAAATATATAGAGAAAAAAATCTGTACCAATTCACAAATGTGTACATGAAACTTAAAGATTTCAAATGTCAAGCCTTTGATAAGATTAAATTTAATGTAAAAATTAACTGTAAAATTGTCAATCTCCCTTCACTGAAGTTTAGATAATCGCTTCAAACAAGGTATAAATCCTATTAGAGCACTTGTAGTATGCAAGTGTTTAATGAATCGGATTAAAGCGACATCAATTCCTCTTTTATAAATGTTCTAAAATGGCGTGTGCGACAAAAAAAATTTAACATACAAAAAATATTAAATAATATGTTAATATTGGAATTGAATTCGAAAATATATTTAGTGTATGTGTTTTAGGTGTACTCTTCTACTATACGAGTATGTTGTTATAGAATTTAATCTAACTAACTAGATATAGAGACCAAAGTTTTACATTGCAACTGTTTATTTTCGGCAGTAGAAAATATTTATTATAAGAAATAAGAAAAATATAAATAAAACATTTAAGGCCAGTCGTGGCGCAGGCTCCAAAACGTACGACTGTAGACGCGGCAGGTCGTGTGTTCGATTCCTACTCGAGAAAATATAATAAGAAAGCTAATATTTTGATTTCCTCGCTCTGGTAACGAGACAAAGCTCAGCGTTGAATTGCAATATTCAATGGCTCCGGTATGTAACGAAAAATAGGAAATGAAAGCGTCTTAATCGCTTGAAGCTAAAAAAAAACATTAAAACCATAAATCTTTAAAATTATAGTAAATTTCTATTTACACACACCATTTTAGAGCTCCAAGAGGTGACATCACAGCTGGCAAAGGCCACCCGCGAGGATGCCCACCAGTTTGACTTCACATTCACTTCTTATATCCAAAACTAAACAAAAAAAATGTATTATAATCCTTAAAATGAATAAAATAAAGTAAAAAATCGCGTAAATTATATATTTTTTTCCGTCTTCTGTCGGCAGATGGCGAAGTTGAGGATAATACAAGTATTTGGTAGGGAGCTTTATGAGCAATAAATATTGTTTGTTTTCTAATCGATATCTCTTATGAGAATGTTTTATTAAATATGAATATAATTTTATTGTTTGATCGCATATGTTTCGATAGTTTTTTTTAATATTGTATTATTATAATATAACTACTATTTATGTATGTTTAAATAAAAACTCTGGTGAATATAAGCTAGGTGTGGGTTCGACTTCCACACAAGGAATTTAATTATTTTAGATTTTCATTTCTTCGCTATGACAACAAGACAACGCTCAGCGTTCAGTTCTGTAACTCATGATGCAATGTCTGGAAAATTGGCTGCTGCGTGCCTTGTTTATTTAGTATGGAATATGGCGTGAATAAATAAAAAAAACGTTGGCAATCCAATTGTACTAAAATATGTATGTTCGTTTTATATATGTACGCAAAGATATAAGTTCCACTCTATTAAATGAGTTAAATAATATTTTCATTTCCTCACTCTGGTAACGAGTCAAAACCTCCGGATTTAGCACACAATGCCACCGGATTTGGCAGAAAGGAAATGTTAAAAAAAATTAAATGACAGTACATGAAAATACTTAATAATAATAGAGTTAAAACTAGCAAAATTTTTGCAATTTAAATGGCTATTTTATATCTTATGGGTATATTATAAATAAAAAAATTAAATTAGCTTTACTCTGTACCCCGCATACAGCAGGGTAGGCCGAGGGAACTTAGTGCTAAGGCACTCCGTTCCCACCTTTACGCCGAGTTCTGGACGCATTGCGTATTGAGTAGCGGAACTCAACGCCGCGCTACATCTCGGCACGAGAGCAAAGAAATGTTATACAAAAGTTCATACAAAATTTACTGTATAGAATCAGCTAATCCAACAAAATCACAGCAAACATATGACGCTAGTAAATATTTACACTAAGGGTAAGCGTCTTAGAGGAGCTTATGGGATTTTTATTGTGAGAAACTCCATCGTTAATGATGGGGCTACTATGGTTTGTGTAAACACAAATTAAATTTTAATGTTAATTAAAGTTTTAGGAATAGTCCATTGTTTAAAATGTAAAAATAACTAATATTGTTTTTATATGTTTTGATAATATGAGACGTTAAATTTCTTTTTCAACTTGCAATTGGAGTGTAAAGTAGAGAAAATATCTTACAAATGTACTAGCTGCCCACACGCGGCTTCGCCCGCTTAAGCTTATTGTTATATTATATCCTCAGTCGTGGCGCGGTGGCACAAAATGTAATTGTAAAAACGACAGGTTGTCTGTTCGAATCCTACTCGAGGAAATGAAATATTTAATATTTCCATTTTCTTCGCTCTGACGTCTCCGTTTTGCCTAAACGCACGGAATTCTTACAGCATTCGGCGGAAAATGGGGAACGGTGTATCTTAACACAGGTTAGCTCTCCCGACTGTGTAGGGTATACGGCGAGGCAGTGTAAAAAATGTTATAACAAATTTTTATTTTCTATTTTTGATTGGTACGCTGTTGTGGTGAGATGAAATACTACGGTAGATATTAAAACTCAAAATTCAAGTAGAGAAAAAAAAACAAACGAAAGTAAATATAATATATTGTTAGCGAAATCGTGTAAAAGAAAGTAGATGTTGATGAAATAGATAAAAAAAGCAGTGGAATTGAGTCAATCGTGGGTAGTTGCCTGTAGGCAACGGCCCTTATTGGAAGGAAACTAGTGTGAAGTATTGTTATTACGTGATACATATCACTTATTGCAATTACATAATATCTCTTTCCATATAGTTTAAAAAGATATAGACGATATGTGTTTTTATAGTGTTTTTTTAAAAACGTTAACCGCTTTCGATTTCTAACAATATAAGAAATAGTTTCTTTTTATGTTGGTTTCCTAAATATATTACTTACATCAATTTATTATACTCGATAAATTGAAAAATTTAGTACGGAATTAGTTATTACTATAAAATTACCTAAGATTTATAAATCTGTATGATTATAAAATACAAAAACATAACTACATAATATAACTATTTTTAAAAGGATTAATATAATTAGTCAATCACGACAGGAAACGAGCAACATGTATTTTTTTGCATCTCAGAACTCATTTCTTCATCTCAGAATTCATGAACGTAAACGATAAATCAATAACATCACACAAAAGCATATCTACATATTATATACTTTATTCATAAATTCTATCTATCACCCAACAATTATCAGACATAAAATATTAAAACCACCCAAAAACTGACCTACCAGAGAACAGAACCCACAACAACCACCACAACTTGGTCAGACAAGAAAAAAAACTCGACATCACACAAGCATTTTATTAAAATAGAAAAATTAGTATAAAACACTTAATAAATCATTTAAACCCTGACTCCAACCGAAGATCAAAGTTCACAGTCTACTCTCCGCCACTGTAATTTCTCAGCCCTTTGACTCTCTGTGTATCAAATTCATAATAATTCGAGGCACAATTACCATCTCCTTTCATCTCTTACCACCTTTACGGTTAAAGCCCATTGCGTCCTATTTAACTTTGAGTTTAATAGAGAGTAACCTCAAAGAAAAATGTACTTGCAAACAATTACACCTACGTATGTAACTATGAGGTACTTGGATGGAGCTGAGTCAGGCTTTAGTGGTGTGCTGGTGAGGGTCTGTCGATATCGATGTTTTTTTTTAAGTTATTTGTTTTTGTTTTCTCGCTACTCAATATCCAATGCGTCTTTTCGATGGAAAGTGAGGAACGGATGAGATTGACGGATGATTTTGATGGGAACGGAATGGGAACGCACTGTTTTAACTAGGTTTCCAGGTTCTTTCTGCCTCCCTTGCTAAAAACCGTCAGGCTTCTTAGTATATTTTTCATAACGTATATGTATACCAGCGTTGCCAGATGTCCCAATTTTGGCGGGACGTCCCGATTTTTAACCCAAAAATTAGATGTCTCGATCGAGACAGTTATAGTAGTAGTCCCGCTTTTCACAGATTTTTGGCCGTGTGATCCCGGCCTAGAATAGGATCATTATGGTACTGGTCGTGTCGTAAGAGGCGACTAAGTCACGTCGCCAGCAATGGCAACACGCATGGGCAGACTCGAACGGACCATTACCACCCCCGGCATTTAAAACCAGCGTGAAGTAATGCCTTTATGCCACTGCGTTTCGCATCAGGTAATGCCGGGCTCCGACGCCCAACCCACCTTAAAGGCCGGCAACGCCTGTAGCTGTAGCTCCTCTGGTATTGCACGGGGTCCACGTTCTGTGATAGAATTTTTTTTATTACTTTAACTTACATATAATTATTCTGAAAACTTAATTGCCTGACAAATAATAAACCAAAACTTCGATCATTCGATAACAAAATATTTTATAGTGATATTTATCACTATTCAAAGATTTATTTAAACTCAAATACAATAAATAATAATAATTAAGCCTTCATAAAAAATATATCCCGCTTCTGAGGAAAGAATCCCGCTTTTTTATTTAAAATATTCAAAAATCTCGCTTTTCACCGAGAGAAAATCTTACATCGCTTATGTACTAGTATACCTACGTATACATACAAAAGTAAACAATATCAAAATATTGGCGTCCCTGTCGACTGTCCACGCTCGTGCAGCTAGTACAAGGATTCAAGGTTCCCTCAGCCTACCCTGCTATGTATGAGATACAATGTGAAGAAAGAAAATATTAAAAAAAGACTAAATAATAAGACGCTATTACACATCACTGTGCGAGCGTCGCCCGCCGGGTGGCTTTTGTGGAACCTCTCCAATATTCGCTTTGTTACTCTGAAAAATGTTCCTTCAGCTTTGTCTTAAATGTTTGCCTTCATAATAAATACATGTAATTTAGATATAATAAAAAAGTATACAAATAACGTTTGTACGTTCAATATATCATATGAACGTGGAGAATTTTTAGTTTTTTGTACATAAAAATTGTTAATATTTCATAGTACTAGATATTAAAAATGTGAAATTGTTGTAGTAAAAATTGTTGAAATTATTGTGTGTTTGTAGCTTTTACTTTTACTTCGTTTTGTGTTTCATTTTTCACTAAATAATACTTATATTTGTGAAACTGAATATGCTAGACGTTGACGATGCTTCAGTGAATATGGAAATTGTGTAAACGTTTTACTAAAATAAAATTGTATTCTTTTTTCTCTTTATATATCTTCTTCATATAGCGAAGACCGAAAAGGAAATAGTGATAAGACACACCATTTTCCATTTAAAATTACTGTAATAATATAGATATTGACCAATCGGTGTAACAATGACGTATTTGCGGGAGACACAATTAAAGTTTGATTTTAGTTTTATATTGATTTATTTTATTTGTCTCTTGCTGTGCTTTTGTTTGAGCGGTATATAGACACGTTAGTGTTAAATTTATTTTTTTATGCTGCTCTGATGATTCATGGCCACTATCAATCACCTTTCTTTATAAATAAAATAAATAAATCGGCTTCACGCTGTATCCCGCACACAGCAGGGTACGCAGAAGGAACCTATTGTTAAGACACTCCGTTCCCCATTTTCCGCCGAATTCTTTTGGCATTGCGTGTTAAGTGGCGGAACTCAACGCCGCGCTTGGCCTCAACACCAGAGCGAAGAAATTGAAATATATTAAGTAAATATTTCATCTCCTCGGGTGGGGATCGAACCCACAACTAGTAGATTTTACAATCACACTTCGTGCCGCTGCGCCACGCGCCAGTAAAAGGTAATTTAGAGCACGCGGCGTTGAGTTTCGCCACTCTTCACACAACGCCTCGAAAAATTTAGCGGAAAGTCACGATTTACCTTTGTTTATAAGTTTTGATTATCAGTAAAAATGTAATTTTATAGGTATTTTTTTTGTAACTGAACAACTCAATACAAACAAATTGGATGAATTATTCACTGAGAAATATAGATATGTTCCGGGTGTATTGTGGACAATTTCTTATTATTTCTTGTACGAATACAATTACAGTCAATCTGACTTTGATTCGTTCAATATGTTAATTTAAAAAAAGGAGAAAAGATTTTAAAATTCAACAAAAGGAAAACATGAATATACATGAAGATAATGCATAATCACTATTAACATCAAACATATAAAAAAAACGTCTTTTTATCATTTTTTATATGAAGGCAGGTCTATTGACTTTTTAAAGAAGGATTTCTATTCCTCATTATTATGCAATGAGAAATGTATTTTTAGCTTCACACTATATCACGTTTAAAACATGGTATGAAGAATCTTCTCAAACTTACTTATAACAACTATACAATTATTTTATCAAGAAACGAATAAATAATCATTAAATTTAATATTGAAATATTATTATTATACCTGCGTGACTCCAGCCTGACGCAAAATTTTTTTTATATCTACTTAAGCATTGAAATGCTCTGCTGATCAACAGATCTCAAGAGGGCTTCCGTTTCTGAGCTTTTGAATAAGAATTTCAAAGCAAAATAAAGTATTGTTTGTATAGAGATTAGATTTATATAATACTAGCTACAAGCTCGCAGTTTTCCTCGCTTGAAACTGAAATAATTTCATGTTCTAATAACATTATCATTTTAAAGACAAATAAAACAAAACTTTCAGTCAATTCTATGAAACAGTTATTTTAAAGCAATATAGCTGAACAAAATACTTTATATAGACAAATTTTTTTTTAAATAAATTAAACAAATACAAAATTTTAAGAGGAATTTTCCAAATGGCAATATTGAAAACTATTAAAATCGGTGATTTCGATTCTAATCTCGATTAGCGTACCAATACACAGAAAAACAGAAAAAATATATATTGTTTTGTGTTCTATTACGTTAATAAATGTTCCCAATAATTTTTTTTCAATATACAGATTTATATCGGTGTCTTTCATGTACAGACACCGATCAGTTACAATTTTTTCTATAATAAGTATAGTTCCATTTATAATTTTTTATTTACCTAGCTTTTGCCTACGGGTTGGTCCGCATAGTCACAAATCATAGTTAATGTTTCTCAATATAAAATTTTAGCCAGTTTGACAAACCGATTGAAAATATAAAAATATCCTAAGTTGGAATCCAAAAGGTACCTACTACGTATAAGGGTTTTGTGATATAGCATGTCGGATAGCAGAATCCAATCCAGTTGCTCTTTATCGAACAAAATCGAGTGACACGTTCAAGATACCCCATGACATTTGAACTTACAACCATTAGTCGCTAGCATCACTACGACTTCACTGCGTTCATTGATAAATTGCAAAATTTTCAATTTCAAGAATTTAGCTCATACAATAACACTATATAACTAGAATAGCAAGAGTAGTATTTTAATTTTAGATCACTATAATCTAGTTAGAAAAAGTAGAGTCAGTTACCATCTAAAATAGACAGACAAAAATTTGTAAACAGAGTGTGAACATGGGCGTAGGAATAGAGAGGGGCCGAATGGTTCGTGTCCGCCCCGAAATAGTCTTGTGCCCACCCCAAAAATTTTAGTAACAGAAAATGTGCTCTGAAAAATTAAGAAAAACAACATTCACATGAACACGTCTGCTCAAAGCTAAAACCCAGAAGCCACCCACCTACTCCCACATTCAGAAAATTGCTCTAGATACGCCCATAAGTATAAATACCAAATTTCCCAGCCTACCCTACAAAAAATGCCGAAAAACCGTAATAATACTAAAAAAAAACATTCATATAAGAAAAAACAATCTCACACAAGCTTATCTAGTCCTATAATGTAAGAAACGTCATTAACATCGTGTTCCAATACAACAAGGGTTCACATTTGCGAGTTCTCAAGATGTCGGCAATATCGCGATGGCCGGCGGCTCATTTAATCACGCGATGGAATGTCGGTATAACACGGACACTATAATAATTGTGGAGAGAGACTTCTGTTGAGAAATAATATTTGTTTTTTTTATCATCATGCATCACGCTGTATCTCGCAGTTTGCGGGGTAGGTAGAGCAAGCTTAGTTAAGATATTCCGTTCTCTATCTTCGGCCGAATTTTTCAAGACATTACATGTTAAGTGGCGGAACTTAACGCCGCTTTTTACCTCGACATGGAAGTGAAGAAATGAACGTATTAAATATTCCATTTCCTCGAGTGTTCTCAAGATGTCGCAATATCGTGATGGCCGGCGGTTCATTTAATCACGCGATAGTATGTCACACGGACACTATAATAACTTTGGTGAAAGATTTCTGTTAATAAATAGTATTTATTTTTCAGCTTCACGCTGTATCTCGTAGTTTGCGGAGTAGGCAAAAGAAATTAAATGTTTTTTTTATTTCTTCGCTCTGATGTCGAAGCAATGCCTCCAGAATTTGGCCAAAAGTAGGCAACTGATTGTCTTAACACTAGGCTCCCTCTGCCTGTCATGCTATATACTGCAACAAAATAATCTACCACAAAAAAAATTCATGAAAGATATTCAACTATAAAAATTTGATTTGTTTTTTATGTAATTTATCTAGTAACAAAACCACGCTCGGCGTTAAGTTCCACCGCAGAAAAAGAATAGAATGTCTCGAGAATTGATCAAGGCGTGTTGAACGTATCTTAACACTAAGTTCCCTTTGCCTAACCAGCCATGTATATAGCGTGGTTCTATTTTTAGAAATTTCTTTCTATTATTTTATCAATTGTCAATTCTACCTATAATTATTTAACTTACCTTGCCAACTTACTATAACACCTGAGGGGTAAAAACAAAGTATTGTATTAATATTTACTATGCAAAGAAAACTTTTTTTCCTTTCATTAACTTCCATAGCGCTGTTAGCGTAAGGCACTTACTACGCTTATTACTCGTTCACTTCTTGAACGAGTGTAAAATAGTTTAAAACTAGGCAAACAAGAATTTACATTGTATGAATAATTGTTATAATAAGATACAAATGTAAGTTCAAGCCAGTCGTGACGCGTGACAATTTCTGGGTTCGATTCTTACTCGAGGAAAGCAAATCTTTCATATTTTCATTTCTTTGCTCTGGTGTCAGGGCAACAGCGCGGCGTTGAGCGCACTCAACTACACAATACGTCCTGAATTCGGCGGAAAGTGGCGAGCAGAGTGTCTTACCACTAGACTCTCTCTGCCTACCCTGCTACATGTGAGATACAGTATATAGAATAAGAATAAATAAAAGTTTTCTTATAAAAAAATGATATTTTGAAATAAGTATTACATATTTTTAAAAGTTGTCAATCATTTTAATCCACTCTCTCTCACACTCTACTCGTTACGGTCTTCAAAATCCTGGCTTCAACATTGGCTCGCGTCCTACATTACGACATCCAACCACCGTTTGGACGTTAGAGTCTTCTAAATCTAAGAACAAACATGGTAAAGTATTTCCTTCCGACATCATTATAAAGACCATTTTAGTATATATGAATGTGATAAGAAATTAATATAATTAAATTCTCTTTAATATATAATTTTATTTTTATTTACATTTTACAAATAGTCAATTTGTGAAGAAAATAATCGTTTAAGCGTATATTCTTTTAAGATTAAAGATTAAAATTTCTTCTATGTTATTAATGATTATCATACGAAATTCCACAGTAAGTTTCTTATAAAAAAAATATTAGTTGTACGGCGAGTTCCGACACTCAACACACAATACCTCGAAAAAATTCAGAAAGTAGAAAACGGAGAGTCTTTACACTAGGTTTCCTCCCCCTACCCTGCTATATGCGGGATTAAATATGAAGCTGATTTTTTTTAGTAAACGAAATGCTTTTCCATACTTTTCTTCGCTACTGGCAAAAGGCGTCCGTTATTGGGCGAGTCAATAATGTCGCTGGACATCGCTCTGTATAGACAGCAACAGACTGTGTTAGCCTTTGAGAGATATTTTTTATTTGTAAACTTCTAAAGTATTATATTTTATGGATTCTTCTTGTTTTATTATCGATTGCATTGTGAAACGGTTTTTTTATCATTAAGACCTAGACGACATTTTTAGTACTTTAGAATAGAGAATTTAGAATATCATATACTGTCTACATATTTTTGTACGTTAGTTGTTATGAATATGAATGCTTATATTTCTTTTATTTTCTAAACTCACGCTGCTTCTCGCATATATCATGGTAGGCAGAGGGATCCTAGTGCAAAGTAACTCCGTTCCTCGCTTTCCGCCCAAGATGATCTTGTTACCAAAACCATGAAATGGAAATAATTAATTCCAAATGGAAGTCGCTTATTACTTCACATTATATTCTCGAAAGAGTAAATGCAAAAAGGATAAATAAATTCGTCATGATAACTTATACATTTGCCCCACTTTGAGCTTCCTTCCCAAGTTCCCCTATCCAGGATGCATCCTAAAACTAAAACTAAAGAAAATGTAAATTGGACTCTTATAAGAAATATTTCAAATAGAAAGAGTCTCTCCATACTTTTCCAGGCTGACAAAAAGCGATCGCCGCTTATTGGACGAGTCAATAATGTCAGCGGACATACTTGTGAGTGTAGACGGCTATAAACGATGTCAACCATAATATAACGTGGTGGTGGTGTAGTTTAGCTAAATTATGTTTGGGATTCTGTTTCTGTTAGGTCCTTCTACTGGTTTTTGTTTAAAATATTTATATTAATTTTTTTAAGTATTTTTTATTAGATTTTTTATAACATGTTTTTTCTCTAGTTTAGGTTTTAAAAAAACAATTGTGTTCAAAACGAATTTGATGTGATAAATAAGTATTTAGTACACTTTTTATTTAATGTTTTTATGGGTATATATTTCAGGAAATAACTTCTTAAAAAAAATTAAACTTTTTTTTTAATCTTCACGTATAATAAACTGCTATATAATAATATCTGCTATACATCAGATATTTAAAGACAGGCATTTGGAACCTAGTATTAAGATACTCCGTTCCCATTAAGACACTTCCGTTCCATACTTTCCGCCGAATTTTGAAAGCGTGTTGGAACTCAACACCACCCTTTGAAAGGAAAATATTTGAATAATATTGTAGAAAAAAAAATGAATTTCTCGATTTGAAATCGAACATACAACCTGTCGCACACACAGTCTAAAGTTTGTGCCCCTGCGAAATGAAAACTTCAATTTTTAAAAATCTATATGTCTATAGAAACAATTAAAGAACATATTATAGATATAAACATTAAAACACAAAATATATTTTATTATCTCCCAAATTACAATACAATTATCGTACAAATAATTATTAATACAATGTAATTACATTTATCATTAAATAAAATTAGCTAATAAATGCCATAATAATGCCATTTAATTTGCCAAAGAACTATTATCTTTATTCTCACTTACAATATCTATCTTATATCACAAAAAGATCCACAACATCTTTACTCATCGTCATCCATAAAACATTTTATTGGAGTGAACGTTCGCGCTTTCAAGTGTCTAATCCTCGAGGAATCGTCACCATTGTCGCTTCCACATAAATCCTGCCTTTAGAAGACAAGAGATATCCATCAATTGTCAACATTGGACTGGCGGGGTAAGTCCCTACTTCCCTCCCTCCGGGGGCGCCCCCCCTACTCACACAAAGAAAACTGTCATAGATTAATGGTTGGTTTTTTTATATTGTTCGGGTTTTTTTTTGGGGTTTTTGAAATTATCTTTATGATCTGAAGTTTAAAGAGACAGTGTTGCATAAAAATTATTTTTTAGAGTATAAAATTAATTATAACTAAATACCAATTAATAATAAAACATTATTTTAAGTGTATCAGTAAAAAAACAATATAATAATTTTAAGAATTTTGTATAAGAAATAATATTAAACCTCTTTAAACCTCTTTGGTTTTTTTTTAAATTTTCTAACAAGCACTTATGTGTAACATTTATTATTTAGGTTTATCTAGAGTGCTGTATTCGTCTCAAGTTAAATGAGGTTTTAAATAATATATATTTTTAACATATGGCTAATATTATATTTACAGTTCGTTTAGAAATATTTATTTTTTAACAATTTCTTAACATTTATTTCTTAATTTTTTGATTTTTATTAAAATTTTCAATAATTTTTTGAAATTTTTCGAGACATTGCGTATTGAGTAGCGAAACTCAACGCCGCGCCTTGCCTTGTTACCAGAGCGCAAAAAATAAAAATACTAAAAAATAATGTACAACACGTTTGTACCGCTGCGACGACGAACTTAATTATTATTCTTAAATTATAACCAAAAGTATTTATCAAATAAGGAATTATATACGCCCCATTTCGCTTACCGTGTTTATTATCACCAAAAAAAAAAAGCCGCAGCCTCTGCACCGCGTTAATCTGTCCAAAGCCAACCGAACATAGATAGATATAACCGAGAGAGCTAGTGATTGTCAAAATTTGGCTTCGTAGAACAAAGCGTTATTTACCGAGCGGGGAGGGCCTTTGTGAGGCATTACACCACTCTACATAATATTGTGAAAGTTCTAACAATACACTGTTTGCTGCGTTCGTATTATGAGGCTTTTTGTACGGAATGGCTACTTGTTTGAATCTTTCGCGGTTGTGATTAGTTTTCGGTTGCTTTTCGACTTTAGGGCTTGTGTTTGGTTGTAATTGAGTGGTTGAGCTGGTTGAGGTGGACTTGGTTTCGTGTTCGTGTATTGTTTTGTGTTAAATGATTGTGTGGAGTGCACAAAAATATAGTATCGTTATAGTGCAATTATATTTTTTTCGGTTCTCTTTTTAAATTTTGTCAATGGATGAAGCTTTATTTATACATTTATTTACATATATAAGGTAATAAAACGCAACATCAATTCATAATAGAACCAACGTACAGCACAACAAAAAACGACCCCATATTATAACCAATTAAACAACAATAAAGCCAAATGGAAGCGGTAGAAACCGAATTATTCTGGAATTAATTGGCCGAAAACCCGTTTGGAAATTCAAGCACACGTTCGAAAAGCTCGGTTTCGAAATTCAAATGAGGCGGCACGCCCCACCCCCTGCCCCGCCCCGCCGCCATCTTGGATCCGCGCGGGGGGGAGGCCGGGGGGCTATTAAATTATTTCATTCCACATCGGGCCGCGCTAGCTATCGGATTAAAATAATTGCCAGCGAAAGCGTAAACGGATAATGATTTTTGTGAACAAAATAATATGGTATGAAATTTAATTTTGCTGAAACGATTTTTGCGTTCGCCTCTCTTATTCTGTTCGGGAATGCTGGTAGTATGGAACGGGCATCACGGTGGATAATGTTTTATTTATTTTTATTAGCTTAACTTTATGATGGTAAAGAAATGATAATATACAATATTTATAACTTAAGATATAATACCGGCCGTCAGTGATATAGGCCGTCGTGGCGCAGGAGCATAAGAGTGCGGCTGTAACGCGCAGGTTGTGGGTTCTATCCCCATTCGAGGAAATGAATTATTTTTTTTAATATATATTTTCATTTCTTCACTCTGGCACCTGGCAAACGCCCTTCACTCAATACGCAATGTCTCGAAAAATTTGGTAAACAGAATGTCTTAGCACTAGTTTCTTTCTGCTTACTCTGCTATATGTGTAGCTGATTTAATTTTTTTTAGGATATAACGTAGTAATTGATATCTGGAGGTGATACTAACTTTGTTAACTAGCCTTTTAATTTTATATTTTTTATGTGTTTTAATGCAATAAAAGAGTAAATTAGTAAAGATATTTTAAATTATTTTCATTTCCCGCTCTGGCAAACATAGCGCGGCGTTAAGTTCCACTACCCGCTGTCTACCATGTTTTGCAGAAAAAAACGGAAAGCTACATTATTCAATTAAATACAAATGAAAAACATAAACAAACAAACTCAGCTGCACTTTAGTGAAGTATGGCACACGAGTAAAAGAGATTCTCTTAGCAATAAGTAAAAAAAAAGACTGGAGTTTAAAAGCCAAGTGATAAGAACATGTTAATCTCCTTCAACTGCAAGGTAGTGACCTAAAGTTGGAAACTCTCTCGACTTGGAAAAGTGTTGCAAACTTGCGGTTAGCTGGAGGTAGCAGATAGCAACTTTAGTGAGAACATTGCGGTGTATTGCATATGACGGGAGGGTGCTCTACTGTAGAGTTTTTATTTTTGATTTTGTTTTGATTATTTAAATTTTGAAGTTCAATTTTTTGTTATAATTTTTATTTTATATTTAATTATGTAATTGTATGAAAATATTATACTTCTTATGAAGATTTCTAAGCTCAGTCAGTCAGTCAGTAATGAATTTTATATAAACGAATAAATAAAACATAGATTTATGCCACTTAATACGCTTAATACGAAATTTCTCGAAAATCTGACAGAAAGTGGAGAACGGAGTGCCTACCCTGCTACATGCGAGATAAAGCGGGACCCTAAAAATAAAATAAAAAACAAAAATAAAACACATTAGCTATTTAAAAAGAGTATACTTCCATCAACCAGGTGCTGCATCGAACACGATTAGGCCATCAGTGCGTCACTCCCCCTCTGTCAAATTGAGTGTCTCGCTTGAATTGTAATGCGTACAGCGTGGTGGAGCTAGTTGCAGACTTTACGAGGAAAAGAATAGAGAAAGTAGCTTAAATAATATAGAGCGTTATAGAAATATATGGAAAATTCGAATAGCAGAGATGAAAAGAGTTTTGATTATTTTATCCACATTTCTATGTTAACGATCATATAGTTTTTAAGTTTTAGTTACTATTACTGATAGCCAAGCTCACTTTCCGCCGAACTCTGGCCTATCCCTATCGTGTATGTAATAATACGATATTTCTTAAAAACATTTTTATTTATACTTAGATGAATTTCTCAAATAATGATTCAAATGTATTTACATTATTTAAGTACTCTACTTACGCGCGGAATGCAATTACTAAAAGACTTGGATGTGATTTCCATGTCATATTACTAGAAAATATTTGGTATCGGCTTATCTTATTAACACATTATAAGCACGTACTACTACTACTACTACTACTGATAGTGCTTTTATTGTAAAAGAGAAATAAATTTTACATTTGTAAGTGTAAATTTAGATTAAATAAAAAAAGATTGGCTATTTTTCCATCAAACACTAAACCAAATATCAATCTGATACTGTAGTATAAGCTTTAATTATTATAGTTTAGAAATTTAGAGCTTGAATTTTATCGCCAGTGAACACAGAACTCGGCTCCCATATTGATCGCCTCTTTTGTCGATGAAGTCGAGACCAACGCATTACATTTAACTTGGCTCTCATGTGTGTGTTTTTATGGGATTACATGTTAAGTTAGCCTTTAAATGTGGTATATTGTGTACTTTAAAATATTCTTTATTTAGCTATTTCTATGTAACAAAGGTAAAATGCACTGTAACTATATTATATTCGAATACCAAATATAATTTCGTTGTTGATTACTTTTAAAATCTACGCCATGTACACAACAAGAAGTATTAAAATATTAAATATTTCATTTCCGCGAATGGGAATCGAACCCACAACCTGTCGTACAACTGTACGCTTATGCCCTAGCGCCACGACAGGCCTTATCATATTTTTTTTTATAATTTATTGTAAAACTATATAACAAAACAATCCAATACTAATTACTACCAATAATACTAACGTAGGTATACTTAATATTTGTAAATCGCGTTTCGCATCAGTTTCCTCCATTGCAGTCTATTATCCAATATATATTGTTATATAAAGAGACGTGGCTAAAGTGGCTTAACCAAAATTTAAAAATAAAAATTGATATTTTATATTAAATTCATTTAAATATTAAAAATTTTAGATTATCACCATGACATTAAAATTTGCGAATAAAGTAGCTCAATTATTAATTTTATTATTATACATCATATTAACAAACTTAATTTTTTAAGAATAATCTTTATATATCAAGATAATAACTGTTATATATATCTTCTATATGTGTCTTCTTATAAATATTTTATATATGTGTATTTTGTATAGTTATACTTTTTCGTATACGGTTTTATATATTAGTATATTTTAGGCCGTCGTGGCGAAGGGGCACAAACTCTAAGAGTTTCATTCCCACTCAGAGAAATTAAATATTTTCATTTCCTTACTCTGGTAACGAAGCAAAGTGAGGCAATTGATGGGAGGTGAGGAACGGAATGGTCTTAATGAAAACTTAGCTCAAGGTTCCCAGGTACCCTTTGCCTAAGCTTGTGGAATAGAGCGTGAAAGTGAAAATAAGTATATTTGTATTTGTACAAATTTGTGTTTGGCCTTTTAACTCTATAATACTCTGGCGCTTTATCAGAGTACTCAAAATTCAATTTTAAATTATATTTTATTAAATTTCGTTCGTTCGTTTCGTTCATCTACTCGTTTTAATATCCTTACTATTTATTTTTAAACATTTTTAAAGTGTTATTCCACACTTAGGAATAGGAATTAGGGTTTGTTAAAAAGTATGTTTACTATTTTTCTAATGTAATAAGTTCGACTCGTTACGATAGCTTATTAGCCATTTTCCTTATTACACAAAAATATATATTTTTTTCAAGTTATACCACTTTAACACGAACTGTTATATAGGGTTTGGTAAATTGGGATGGAAACGGGGATGTAGCGGGGCATCAATAATGCACGCAAGCGGACAAATCACTTAGCGGGGAAGCTTGTTTCTCTATCTATTTACGTATATATCTATCTATCTTTATAACAGGATAAATGTATATGTATGAAGTTAATATATTATTATTAAGTGTCATTCTAATATAGTAGTTATTTGTAGTTACTATGTCTGGATTTACTGAATATAGTTTTGTAAGACGTTTGTGTACGACATAATGTTTCAGAGTTGTTTAAGAACTAGAAACATATTTATGTGTGTATCTCTTCAATAACATAAATGTGGACTTAGAGCCAAATTAAATATTAAGTTCTAGACTTCACTGTCAAAAGAATGGAAGATCTATGTATATGGGTGACGAGTTCTGTGTTCACTCAGGACAAAATTCGCGCTTCTCTGTTACGCTATGTCAAAATTATACCTTCTTCTTTCCAACCCTTCTACCCTTTCCTTCCTTCCTTTTCCTTCCACCCTTTTCAGCCCTTCCATATACAAACCAGGGTGGAGAAACAAATACCCATATTGTATACATACACATATATAAAAATATTTCTCAAAAGAATTTGATTTCTCTATAATTAACAGATTAATTATTAAGGTCAGTCGTGGTGCAAAGGCACAAGCGTTCGATTGTAAACGTGACAGTATATGGACATACTATCCGAGGTTAAATATTTTCACTTCCTAACTCTGGTAACGAGGCAAAGCGCAGCGTTGAGTTCCACCACTCAACACACAACGCCTCCAGAATTCGGTGGATAGTGCAAAACGGAAATACCTTAATGGAAACGGAGTTTCTTAACACTAGATTCCCACAGGTTCCCCCTGCGTACCCTGCTATGTGCGAGTTACAGTGTGAAGCTAAAAAAATAACAACAAAAAACTATTATAAATACTTATACTATATAAATAGTAAACTCTACGTTAAAATCTACAGCGGACGACGCTACGTGTGAATGATTGATGACGTAGAATGGACGCTACGCTGGACGCCTACGCGAATCATTTATTCTCAATCACTTCTGAACTAGCATTCAATTAAAACTAGCTATCGGCGTCATTTTGCTTGGGAACTATTCTATATTTTTTATGTTTTTAATATATAAATATATATTTTAACTTGGTATTATAGCAAGGTAGATACAGAGAACCCAGTGATTAAGATACTTTGTTTCAAAAGCGTTGTCTGATTTTCGTGAAAATACATGTTACTTTTTCAGAAAGCGTATAAAAATTTGAACGTAGCGGGATTTGAACCTGCACCTATTGGAAACCGTCCAACCACTTTGACCACTAAGCTATATGTTTTATCAAGCTACTAATGCTAATGCTTGTTACAACTTATTACGACAAATACGCTAACAAAACGCTACGATTTACAATCAGTCGCTAAGATGTTCACATTGTTTTCGATTAATAAACAACTCAGTTACAAATCACTCCATATATGCGATTTTAAAATTATTTGAGGCCAGTCGTGGCGCAGTGGCACAAAGTGTGACTGTAACACCGACTAGTTGTGGGTTCCATCCCCACTCGAGGAGTAGAATATTTACTTAAATTTATATTTCCATTTCTTCGCTCGAGGCAAAGCGCGGCGTTAAGATCAGCCACTCAACAGCGTGTGCGGGATACAGTGTGTAGCTAATAAAAATTATTTAAAATAATGCCGTAATTTTCTTTTGTTTACAGTTACAGCGTTAATTTACGACGAAAAAAATTCACCGTTCTCAAAAAGATCAGAGAAGTGTAATGAAAAAATAAAAAAATAATAAGATGTAAAATATATGGTGCCATTGCCTATGCTTTGTGCTTAAGTAAGTTTGTGCTTATATATGCAATTCCGTGCAAACTCACAAAAGCGAAAAATGGAGTGATTTATCAGAAACATCTTTTTATTAACCACAAATAGACAGCTAGATCTCAAGTTAAGCGAAAAAAAAATAGAAAATCTCAACATTTTTGAAGCGACAAAAGGGCAATGAACAAAAAAACAATAGGAGCTCAAGGAAGGCCTTTAAAATGGACATTCTTCATTAGAAAAGTCGATGGCATCCGAGAATGTGCGATCTTTTCTTTCAACCCCGATGAAGACTTAATGAAATACCTTTATGATGAAGTCTTCGGACATTTTTTTAAGAAAAAAAAAGACGACAGTCGAAGAAAAAAACGTATATCAAATATAATTTTTAACAGAATATTTTATAACGACATCTTGTAAATGATTCCCCGAACACCTTTAAGGATATTATTTAATAAATAATGCTTTGGCTCGTGATGTGTCTCATACATTTAGAAATATATAAAATAAAAAAATCGACGAGTCGGTCTCGCCTACCGAGGGTTCTGTGCCAAAATTGGTAGTCTCGAGCTTTTTTTCTGAAATTCAAGCCTCAACCAAAACTCCGCCAGGGCCCTTTCATCTGATATCTCACCTGAACTAGCGGCTTTAATACCAAATATTGCCCTTCCTTAAAGCTTAGTTTAGTCTTTAACCACAAATGTATATTTTCCTGAACTAGTACTATCTGTAGATGCTAGCTGCTAAATTTTATATTTCTTGGTCAACCGGAAGTACTCTATAAATTTTAATTCCTTTGATCGAAATATGCGTTTTTTGCGATATAAACGACCAAATATATTTTTATATATTTTATATATTTTTTTAAGTAAATGTACAAATGTATACATATATTTTTTTCAGGAAATCCTAAAGCCGTAGATAATTTAAATTTCAACTTGATATCTCCAAGGGTTCCTGAGATAAAGACTCTTGACAGACATACAGTCAGACGGATAATAAAGTGATCTTATGAGGGTTCCGTTTTTCCTAACGTATGGAACCCTAAAGCAAGTGTAGCGAGACTTAAATACACTCCAGTGCACTAGCCAATCTATAATAAGACATACTTTCCCCTACACGAAATGTGGAGATGACAATTTTTTTTCTAAATAAATATTTTTCTTTCCTAAGAGTGGAATAACACTTCAAAAATGTTATTAATTCTTATATACTTATTACAACTTATTTATGTTTTTAGCATCTCTATAGGGAGATTTTTACAAATGCACTACCCAAAGTTAATTATCATTCGGCATGAGAGAGTGCTATTTTATAATAGATGGTTTAATGGTCAATGCTTGGATAGTTTTCAAGAGGTGCGGGTTCAAAATTTCGCAGCAGGGATTTACTAAATAAATAATTTTCTTTTTTAAGTGCATAATAACACTTGTTAAAATGTTAAAAATGAATTATTTTCATTTTCCCTCTTTAGCAATCAAACAATACGCAGCGTTGGATTCCATCACACAATATATCAAAAATTGAGCCGAAAATATGAAATGTATTGTTTTCTCTATCCTACTGCATGCGTTAAACAACGTAAAGATAATAAAAAAATTATAAAAAAAAACTTTCAATAGATTTACACACACAAACGCACAACGAAACCGAAACCCAAAAAACGCAAATTCAAACCAAATAAAGATCTAATCCCCAGAAAGGAACTCTAAAGTCGCACAATCAACACATTACATGCACTCGAGACTTAAAACCGTGTAAAGAACAACAAAATATCCTGCGTAATACAATTTCCATGGGAATGGACAGACAGTACAAAGTATATTGTCAAATAGTACGCCACTCAAACGCAGCAGTAATATCCGATGAGTAAACGACGTACAGACAAACTTACAAAGCTATCCGGATACTGAACGAAGGTTAATTTTCATCCCTATTCCCAAAGGATAGAGGGTAGATTTAAATTTGAGCGGTTTATCTAAAGGAGGGTAGTCTTACATGGCTACATGTTGTCAACTTTGTAGGGGTGTATAGTCAAATAAAAAACTAATATCGACTCGGGTCTGGCACGTGCGGGCCGCGAGTGCAATATTGAGATGGTGTTCAGATAATTGCTGTTTAATTTGACGAAGTGCGTGTTAGTGCGTGAATTGGGTGTAACATCAAAGGTTTATATGATTTTTTGGGATTTTTGGGAATTTTAATTATTATTTTTAGTGTTTTATGAATATTATTTTAACCGAGCGGTAAAATGAAAAACGAATGAGTGATACATCACTACCACAACAAATGAGTGATTGTATCACCACTACGTTTGCAATAAATAAAAAAAAGACTGTAATATTCGCATTTCATAATATTAAGCGTCAATGTAAACTAAATGGCAAGACACTTATTTTTATTTTGCGCGATTCTGTTCGGAAGCCGAGGTGCAATTATAAATATTTCAATTATAAACCAGACGGATTCACGGCTCCTATTTTTCGATATGTTCACATTTGGTTACCTTAAATTTAAATAATATTACGTTACTTTTAAACTTTGTTGTAACTTTTCATATTTGTCAGCTCGTTTGTTCGTTTGTCCATTAACTGTATAACAGCGTAGAGTGAAAATGTAGTGTCAAGACACTGCGTTCTTCGCTTTTCTTACTAATTTAAGACATTGTGTGAGAGACGGACATCAACGGCGCACCTGGCCTTGCCAAAGCCAATTGGAATTGTTATTTTTTTCCATTAAAATACTGTGTATCACAGATATACGTAAACTAGTATTTAATTTATATTAATTTATTTATTCATTTAGCGTTTAATTGTAAATACTGCTTCATGTGAACGTTAAATATACAATAGACATAGAAATCAGAGAGAGAGAGAGAATAGAAATAAGTATGATTTCTTGTGAGAGCTATTTCGGTGTAGGTGATCTATATCATCTTATACCTAAATATCTCTTATCTAACCATCGCACAAAAATTAAAAATGTTGTGATGGATTATTAGCCGATGATCCCAGTGCCGCCAGACCTACCTCATTTTAGCAAAGCTGAAATTTTGAGGACTGTTAGTCTAATATGTAGTTATGACAGTATTCGTACTCACTAACTTGAAAGTGGGGCCCTTTCTGAGGTAGCGCCAAATAAAAGTAAATATCTCTGTCTGGGAGAATATTTGAGTCATCGGATTAGTCTGGATGATTAAAGGGCCTAAATCTTGAAATAGTCCGTAAATAATATATATAAAATTAAAGTTAGCTCGTATACTTTGCCCTAAATTTAAATAACCTTTAGGAGGGCTGGCAGGAGTAATGGTCCACGTAAAAGATCTGGTAATAATAAATGTAATCTTTTTATATAATTCTTAACAATATATTTAAATACGAGCGTTTCTACTTTGATCTACGTGAGCGTGTACCTTTAGTTGGACCTTTTAATTATTATGAATTATTTTCGTGCTTAACAATGTCTCGAGAATTTGGGCAGAAAGTTGAGATTGGAGCACCTTAACGATTGGTTCCCTCTAGCTATCCTGTTATAAACAGGGAACAGCGATAATATGAAAAAAATATTTTAAATATTTGAATGGTGGTCTATTTCTATATACACGATATAAGTGAGAGGTGTAACAGCGAAATTTCTGTAATTGGCTAAGAGATCTTGGCTTCTTTAATATCTATTGTCAGTTCATTTCTAGAATGTGCTACCAAAGCGGTACTAGGAATATTTTGGATTTGGCTAAATAGAGAAAGGAACTCAGACAGTAGAGGCGACTGTTGATGAACATTTCAAAGATTCCTCTGAAACCTATAGGTTAGAGAATAGAGGAATCTTATGCATCACAATGAGCCCTAAACCACGGTAAATCAGTGACATTGTAAATTCGTATCTTCTTGATCTTGACTCTTACAAAACACATAAAAAAATAGCTCTAAAAAACCAGCTTCGCCGTATCCCGCATGTAGAGTAGACAGAGAGAACTTAATGCTAAGACACTCCGTTCACCACTTTCCGTTTTCAATTGTTTCCAATTTTTCAAAGCTTTGTGTTTTAATGGCAGAACTCAACGCCGACCTCTCGCCTTGGTACCAGAGCTAAGAAATAAAAATATTAATAAATGGTAATTAATTTCCTCGAGTGAGGATCGAACTCACAATCATCCCGTGTACGCTTGTGCCCCTGCGCCAATATTTCTATATATGTAAGCATATCCATTAAAAATTCACAAGACTTGTATAAACCGAACGAAGGACCCTTAAGACTCCCAAAAAAATAGCACTAAAAACAAGAATTTAAATTAAATTTCAAACAATCCACCACCAGTGTCCCAATAGGAACGCCATTCTAAAAGAAGGGGATGAATAATTTTCATTATTCGAGAGTTGACACTTAGCACGATTCCGTTAATAGTCTGCTCCCGACGGCACGCCGCCGTTTAATTTGTTCCTTTAGTTATGCTTTTACGGGTTTTTTTTCTTTAAATTATTTTTTACTACCGTACAAACGCTAAATATTATAACGGTTCATTGAAATGGATGACGTTTAATAGGTGTGGATTCATTTTGTGGATTGAAATCATTATCATTTCTTTCATATTGTTGGTGAATTCACGAAAATGCGTTTTTAAATTGATGATAAATTGAACAGTTTGATGGAAATGTGTTTTATTATAAATTCTTCAAGATTTATTTTTCGAGATATTTTACTTTTTTATTTTTTCATGTTGTATCACGCATATAATAAGATAGCCAAGTGTCACGACACTCTGTTTCCGCTTTAACGCACGTGCAATTATAATTCTGAAGCCAGTCAGAGGCACAAAGTGTGAATGTTAAATCGTTGTAATTTTTTTATATTTATTTATTAAATTTATTTATATTTGTTTGTATAATAATTTATATTTTCATTTCTTCGCTCTGGTGTCGAGACCAAGCGCAATGCCTCCAGTCTCAATAGTAGGTTCCCTCTGCCTGCCCTGCTGAGTACAGCGTGAGGCTGATTTTTAAAATTCTGAGGCGATCAGTCAATGAATAAGTTTCTCTTCTTATAATTTATTTGACTAATATAAGAACATAATAACTTGTCATATATTACATATATTTATATTAAAACTTTATACCTTAAAGCCACCCTACGTATATATTGATATCTATTACAAGAATGTAATTACCAGAGCGCGTGTCACCGCAGGGGTGTTTGTTATTCGCACTGGGTTTGTATAATAATAGTAAAGTATATCACTTTGATATTTTATAATTAATAGCGATAATTGAACAGAAATTAGTGATTTGTTTCTACGTTCTCTATTTTTTATCTATGTCCAGTGTAAGTATCAAAGTATATATATATCGCGTGAACCTTCAGTTACGAAATTCGACAGGAAGTGAGAAATATCAATTGAAATGAAGGAAAAATATCCGAAAAAGGATATTTCAATAAAAAAAATGATCACAAACTTATATTTGTAGTTCATTTCATTAAGAAAACGTACATACCAACCTTAAATTTGTCAACTTTTATAACATATAATATTGCTTTCCGTTGACCTACAATCTAGAATCCCTCAGTGAGCAAGTCCGTCTCACACTTGACTGGTTTTTATTTTCACTTACAAATAAGAAATTTCTATAAAAAAAGATATTTGCACCTAAACACCAAAATCGTCCAATAACCATTAAGATATTCAATAAATGATAATAAATTAAACAAAATTAAAATACATCAATATCTCGGTGTGCGCGTGCTCGTTTGATCCGACACGTGCCGCCGTCTCATCTCAGTTAGCGTTTACACATTAGAGAGGTGTTATTTATAACAAATGTGTTTATTAAATTCCTTTAAACATTTTTTTATATTGTTAACTTTCGTTATTTATTTTTTTAAAGACGTAATTACGTATTATATAATTTATTAATTTTGTATGAAATTCATCGTGTAATCAAAACCTATTGTATAGTTCACAGGTTTGGAATTCGACAAGAAGTCAGAACTTATTATATTTCAGTTATTTAACGAAAAAAACTATTACAATCTTATATTTGTAGATCATTTCATATAAGAGCGGTACATGTAAACGCAAATTTAAGTTTGTCAACTTTTATAACTTGTTCTTACCGTTGACTCACAATCCTGAAATTGGTACAGAAGCATCGGTGGGTGAGTCCGACTGGCATTTAGCCAATTTTTTTATTTAAATTAGGGAATTCATTAACTTTAAAAATAATAGGTTTACTATTTAATAAATATTTTAAAAATCAAATATTTTTAAAAATTTAAATGTAGATAACAACATTTTTGATAGACATGATTTTTAAATATTTTAATTGAAACTCTTTAACCTGATTAACCTGTATATTTTTTTTTAGCTTATACGTTTTTGAAAAATTCGACGTTGCAAACACTTTGCAGTAGTCCGTATAGATAGATAGCTCTATAAAATTCGTCATGTATTTTTTTAGCTACACGCTGTATCCCACATGGTAGGCAGAACACAAATGTGCGCCTACGCCAGGACAGATAAATAATCAGATCATATTCTAATTATTTTTATAAAAATATTACCAACGAGAATCGAACCCACAACCATTATCAACACTCAAATATCCCAACTATACCACAGTGCCAAATAAAACCCATATTCAAACATCGTTCCACTCAAGATACAAATCCAACTTAGCACGTTCTAAGTCTTTGGTTTCTTCATACTTAGGCATATAAATTCATACAAATATAGACACTATATGGAGTTAATATATGTAAATACTGTACATACAGACATACATATAATATATACGTAATAGGCATATGATGGAATCGCTGTCTGACTTAATCTCACTTGTGCTGCTCAAAGTCTACTTGAAAATGTGTCATCATACTGAAAGGCACTATTTTCATACGTGTGTAGTTAAACTGTTGAGTATTGACTTACATGTGGGCTTTTCTGTGATTTGACTGTTGTATTTTTAAAAATATGAGGACTTTCTAGAGGACATGTATAAAGGTGGATGACAGTGGGCGACGCGGAAATGGCATACAGAGTCAGTAGCTCTTAGCGTGTCAGTTTCTGTGATTTCCTAGGGATAAAGCGTGAAGTGTGATTATTTTAAATTAATATTTACAAAATAAGTGATTAGATATGATTGTTATGGGTTCGAGTCTATGTTAGGGGATCATTTTTGAAGAATTTTGTGTTGGTTGGTTGGCTTAAAGGGGACGCTGTGACCCAGTTTTGACTAAATAAAACAATCGTTAACCGGTATCTCACGATATAGAAATACGATTGATAAGGCCAAATCAAAATTTAGTGTCTTTGATAGCTAATTAAATTGATTAAAAGACTTATTAGATCACCAGGACTGTTGAAAAAAGAAGAAAACATAATGGTAAAACCCTGTTTTTCTTATTCCATTTATTATAAAACTTTTTTTTATTTCACACTGTCACCCTAGCAAGGTAGGTAAAGGGAATCTCCGACTTCCCATTTCGACCCTTCGTTTCTCACTTTCACTCGAAATCTTGAGGCATTGCGTGTTGAGTAGCGGAACTCCACGTAGCGCTTTGCCTCGTTACCAGAGCGAAGAAATGAATATATTTTAAAACATTTCATTCTCCTGACTGTAAATCGAGCGTGAAACTGACAATTTTACACTCGCACTCCACGACGACAAATAAGCGAATACAAATTCCAACAGCCATTCCTCACAGTGCCCACTAAAGCCGGGCGTACATCCGGGTGCGGCAAGAGATCCGGTTTATTTGCGCTTATATTGTGTGGACACAATACTTGAGAGGGGATGATGTCGCCGTCAGTACTGAAGTATCGATGTTTTATATAATATGTGGATGTGTGGGCTGACTTGTATATGTTATACTAGCTAGTGTATGTGACTTTGTTTGGGTAAATTTAAAAAAAAGATCAGATTCACGCTGTATCACGCACACAGCAGGGTAGGCAGATGGCATGGATTAAGACACTCCGTTCCCCAGTTTTCCGAATTTTGGATGCGTTGTGTGTTGAGTGGCAAAACTCATTGCTCACACTTTGCCTGGACTCCAAAGAAGAAAGAATGCACTCTAAGTTCTCTCTACCTACCCTCTTAGCACTGATATTTTAATGTAAATAAATAAAACAAGGACACTGTAGACAATGACATTCCGCCCAATTCTCGATAAGTTTCGTATTAAGTAAAGGATCTTAACGCCGAAAAATATTTTTCACCTTAAACAATTAAATACCCTGTGAAGACGCCTTTCCCTATTATTATATTTTTTTTATTATTAATATCATCGTGTTATAAGAGTTAAATCACATTATATTTTGTAATTAATAAATAGGATAATTTCTAACTACTCTGCTCCAAGATACTTAATACGAGGCGTATTCAAATGAACAAGTCAAGCCCCTTAGATATGCAATTTTACAATAAATAGTCGGGTGGAGCGAAAAAACTCTTTCTTTAATTTTCTTTTTCTTGTATTATCAATCAACCTATCCTTTTTGTAAAATTTCTGATCCTTAACTCGACATCTCGTGATAGTAAAATGAATTTTAATAAAAAGAAAATTGCATTTTATTTTAATAAACATTTTTTTTTTAAATTATTTATCTTTTATTTTTCAATATATATACCTACATTGCTTATTATTTAAATAATATTATTTAAGTGCGGCGTTGAGTTCTGCCACTCAACACGCGATGTATAACTCGGCGGAAAGTGGGAAACGGTGTGTAACACTAGGTTCCCTCTGCCTACCCTGCTGTGTGCGGGATACAGCGTGA
>DWAN01000048.1:0-36448 GCA_018230445.1 Heliconius hewitsoni | reverse complement strand
ACCAGTCGATTTTACAGTCACACTTTGTGCCCCTGCGCCACGACTGGCCTCGTAAATCTTTAAAGTAACTAATATGTATATTTGTAAAAAAGGCATTTCCAACTTTCTTTAACTATTCTTTATAATCAAGACACTGCGTATGTCTAAATTCGGGGCACTGTATGATGAGTGGTGGAATTAAGCGCTACTTCGTTTTATTTTATAAAACGACTTAATTTACCTGGTGTTAAAATTAAATGAAAACGAATCCATAGCGAGATTACCGTCAGACGCAGTCTTACTATACCACGATGGCCACAATATTCGTATCTTGATATTCGAAAATACCTGTTGAATTAAATTCTCGTATCACATCAGACGGATATCACAGTCACCCTAACCCGGGGTTCCGTCGCCATGACGACCGCCGTGTTTGCCGCCGCATCGATCGCCTCTGTTTACTTTCCGTATGCACCCCGGCAGCTTGTGCATTTTATTTATACACCTATAAATATATGTAAAAACGTATAAACGGGTATAAATAATAGCTAAGGTTTAGATCTATGTATACAGTATATCTAAATAATAGATCATTTTGAAGAAAAAATATATGTACCTTGAAACGTATAAATGTTCAAATATAATGATTTAGATTTAGATGTATGATTGTATGTAAATTAATAGTATATTCGTTTAGACGATAACATCTTTTGGTTAGGATTATTATTTTGGTGTGTAAAATATTATGTGCGTCTAATTTATTATAGTTAGTTTCTGATAGTAATGATGAATATGTAAGTTAGGGATGATTATGTATTACAAAACAAATAAATAAAGACGAGGAGACGGAGAAGGAAGGTGTCAACTTTCCTGACTTATTTAACAATAACCAATTTTTTTTAATTCTTTTTACGCAGCATAGAATACATTAGATTTAAGTGTCGAATATATTCTCGGCAAATTTCAATTTATTTAATGATGTGCATATGTATAATGGTACAAAACTTTTTTTAAGGTCGTATAAATATGTGTTAAATACTAATAGATAAATCGTGACGGGAAGTGTACTATTTTATCAATTATGTGTCTATATATATAAATATATATAAAAGAATTAAATATTTTTCTAGTGATTTCAACCAGCACCTAACAAAATATAAACATACGCACAGATACGTATGTACGAATCGTCTCTACAGCGCCGCCGTGTATGTTCAGTATTTGATATTTAACATTTTTTTCCCTTTCATATCCTCTTCTCAAAGGCTATTTGCAAATGTATATTTCATCTACAACTTATAAGTAACATCTCATAAATAAATCTTTATACACAAACATTACTTAAAGATTCAACTTATCGAGCGATGTTTACTTTATAAGAATATATTTGTTTTGTGCGTTGTGAGTTGTGACGTATAATGGTAAAATGACAGGCGTTTCAGGTTTGTCGTAGGTTCTTTTTAATGAGGTAATTCATTGTTTTATTTAATTATTTTTCACGAAGTGCGCATGTTGTGAGTTCGATTGTCATTCGGGGAAATGAATTATTTTCATTTCTTTGCTCTAGTAAGAAGACAGTGAGGTGTTGAGTTCCACCACTCAAGATGCATGTTTTGAAAATGCATGAAATATCTTAGGATTCCTTAGATTCCCTGCTATATGCGTCTCTTCATTCATAAAACTTATTTTTCTTCAAAAATCCTAAATGAAAATCGACTTTATTATCATATTGGAGACTGTAGATAGATACTTTCGAAGATTCCCTTCAATACGTAATATTAAATTAAATTTTATTTCATCATTACATATTCGTATATAAAGTCGTATTCAAAAATGTATGTCCCCCAATCAATGCTATTTACAAATACTTTGTATCAAATTTCTACTTTCGCTTATTTATTATTCATTTGCATATATATTAAATATATTATTTGTTATTTTTATGTTTTACTTACTTGTCTCTTTGTATCTACTTCTTTGATTTTATTATCTTATAGCTTTGTACTGTTCTGTTCTTTGATTATAGCGTTCCGATCATGCCAAATGAACACTAATCACTTCGGCAATATCACGTTTTATGGAAAACACACAGGAAGTTGAGTTCATGAAAAGAGATCATGTTACTTAAATGGAGAACGCATGGTAAAAGAGTTCCAGTTACTATACTGCCTTCACATATAAAATAAAAAAAACAACATTTACAATAGGTATATAGCAGTTACTATATATCTAAAGATTAAATTGTAATGTTTGTGGGCAAAAATCTTGACAAGATCGTTTATATTGTAGATTAAAAATGAATTACTGATCTGGTTTAAGACAAAGGCGTTGGGTCATTCACCCACTGTGAGCGATTACGGGCACTAGAATACGCTAGTAACTATTTACTTCTATAAAAACAAATTCTTTGTATGAAAAAAAAAATATATAATATTGTTTTTAAGGAAAAACATGAAATATGCTTGCTTAGAGTTAGTCCGTAAAAGATAATTTTCAATACAGTGTATTTTATAATGCACGTGCTTAAATTAGAATTGCATAATATACATGATAATCATTATAAAAAAATCTTTATAAGACAAAAAAGGAGAACATTTAAATACTATCTATCCACTTCGCATCGTTTAATTGAATAAAGTACTCCATACATGGTGATGTAATAGAAGTTCTTGTCAACTAACAAACTGACATCTAACTTCCTTCGAACATCCAACACTACTCCACCCCGCCACAGATTATCAACATCTTTTAAATAAAACTGAGTCGATTAAATCGAACAGCAACATCGAGACATCAAATAGCTTTAACAGGCCATTAGTTCCTGAATCTAGGTCTAGTTAACCTCGACATCCGCAATCAATATTACGCAAACGTATCGAGTTACGTATACGATATCGATGCGGTGTAACAGAACGCTAAACGGAAGGACCTGTCCACTCGTGATTCGCAACCCTCGACTGTGTGTGGGTGTAGTGAGTGCTGTTCTTTTTATATATATATAATTAAAAAGAGAAAAAAACTAGATTTAAATTACTGAAAAATATTTTTATTAGACTATATTTAGTTGTTTTATGTTTATGTAAAGTTTCGTCCAGAATAGAGGGTAAAAAAATATATATTTTACTAGTTTTTTTATTGTATGCTTGCTAGAATAAAAAGGGTAATACCGTTTTGTATATACATATGTATATGGTTCTATACTCAGGTCACGAGTCCCAGTACTGTTCTAAGTTATAGATAGGCCGACACCCGCGGATAAAACCATGGAATGCTAAGTAGGTTATTCTTATTTAAAGTGTTAATCAAATTAATTGAAGCATTTAAGAATAATAGACAATTTCAATATTTTTCATTACATCTTATTACAAAACAGCTAAGTGTTTTTGAATTTCAATAATAAGTTTTTTTAAAAATATTATAATTAATTAAAAAATTTCATAATACATATTTTTTTTCTCCCTTAAAAATACGCTTTTAAGTATACGTTTTATAGTAAAAATTGTTGTCTATTTGCATATTGTGACAGGAGGAAACAGATGTCAAAGGTGCAACCAACGCAAACAATACATGGTTAATTTACCTCGGGTGGAAATCAAACCTACGTACGTCCTGTTTACTCTTTTTACCTTTAAGAATCGACAAAAAACACTAATGAGGCTAAAAAGGGGAAGCTAGCGGAGACCTAGTCTATAAATACAATGTTCCCCATTATCCGGAATTGGAGGCATTGGATGTAGTGATGGATTTCAATGCCATGTTTAATCTATGAGAGAGGACACTGAAAACAATTGAAATATGGAGATCAAACCGATGATCCTGGCATTTATAATCAAATCCCACTCCGCCAAGGAGGCCTCATTTTCATGTAGTTTCTCTTTTATAACAAACGTACAATATTTTTACAATTCTCTTTTAAAAATATTAGATTTTGAATTTTACAATACTCTTCGATATTAGGAGGAAATAGCTTTAAGATGGAATGTCGGGGCGAAATGCATTTAACATTAGTACTATATATCTATCCCTGTCTGGATCTGTAAGTGGGAGGGGGAAAGATGAATGGATAGAAGCTATTGGAACACTACTGTAGCAAAATCTTACATATCTCTTTAGAGTAATATGATTTATTTTATTGGGAACAAAGACATTTAAATGTATGATATAATGGTTTATTATTTATATGATTTATTTATATTTCTATGAAACTGTATAATTATATAGTTTCAAATGTGTCAAAAAAGTTAGTGCTTTTAGGGAAAAAAAGTAATTAGTCACTAACTATCATCCACATTAAATTAAAATTAAATCTTTTATTAGAAACAACTTTTGTACTCACGAAATACTTTTTACGATGACAAAACGACTTAAAAAATATATTTTTTATTCCCAAAGAAAAAAAAATTAAAACCAACTTATTCAATAACCAATATAACGTCAACGTTTACTTGCTTAATGCGTCTTTGTGTATCACAAGACCCATCTGTATGAGATGAATCATGTGCTATAAAAATGCGTTGCGAGATTAAAATATGGAAGTGGTATACGTGTACTCACATAATACGTACGATGCTCATGGATGCTAACATTCTGTAGCTTTTATGGTAAAAAATGTGAGGGCCTTTTTTTTATTCTGTCAGTTGTGGTGAGATGGGTATGTTCTGATGCATAGAATAGTCTTTTTCCGTTTTAGTTGGATATTGTTATATATTTTATAATGCTTTTATATGGGACACTTGGTGTGACGCATATTTAAAAACTTGTACATTTATTTGTACGGAAATCAAATCATGATTTGTATTTCTAATTATAGATAAACAAACGTTAAATATAAACGATTTCCTTTATTGCAGTATAACTTTCTTATTAATATAAGTCATTATTCAATCTACACAAATACATTTTATTTATGAATTTTACAAGCAAATCAAACATTAAGTTAGGCTTCAACAAAAGTACAGACATTTTAATCTAAAAATTAAATAACAATCTAGTAGTAGATCAATAATAATCTCGACATAATATTTCCAACAACATACCCTCGATGCCACTTCCATCCGACGGTCTGCGATGCGGTCGATGACACGGACATTGACCTCACTATATACCCTTGTACCTGCAACTTATTGGTGTTGGTTGGGTTATGACTGATTCGTTACACATTTCCGGTTCGAAGCATCTCACCTTTCGTTATAGTATGTGGAATTATATATTTTTTTTGGTCTTTTTTGTAAGCTTATCGAGTCCTCTGATGAAATTTCTATTTTAATAATGTAAGAAAATTGAGAGAAAAAAAGTGGCTATGATGCAGTGGGACAGCGCCTGTCAACTAGGCATGTATGTACACGCTAACGCTGCTGCTATTACGGAATGTCTCGAATTTGGGTGAAAAATTGGGCACGGAGTGTCTTTATATCACATTCTCTCCTATTTGCGGTATAAAGCGTGAAGAGGGTAGACCAATCAATTTTTGGGAAAAAGCTATGCAATAAGAAAAAACATTCTACGGTGTTATTTTAAATGTATATTTGCATTATACATCTCCTTAATTTAGTAGGTAGGTGAGAAAAATCTATATAACACTATTGTTAACTTATCGTTGATTTTTATACAAATAGTTGTATGTTTGTGTGTTGTGCTTTATATAAGCAGGCCCAAGAGTCACTTTTATTATTTTATTTTTTGTGCTTCGGTAAGAACCAACGAACATATAAAATCATGTCAATAAAGCCACAACATAATGCAGCTCTACGATTTTTTCCGCATGGCAAGGCTATCAAAAAGAATCAATAAGAATCTAATGCACAAGTATAAACCTAGTATCTTGAGTGGAAATCGAACCCACAGACGCATCACAATAACAATAATTTGCTATGCTTCTTGTTAAATAACAAACAGCCTTTATAAAATGGCGAAAATTTTCATTTTGATATTTTTTTCTATATTTATGATTAATATCACTTTAAAATATTTTTTCCATAAAGAAAATAAATTGATCCCGTGGCCCCTTTTTAAAATTTCACGCTGTTTATTCATATTGGTGTAATTTATACTTAAAGTCAATTCTAATTATATTTCAAGCGAAGCCAATTTTAAATTAAGATGAGTCGCCGCGCCCGCCGCACTGGCACAGTTGTTTTTATTTACATTACAGATTTTTAATATTAAAAATGCATAATACTACAGTATAAAAGTGCATATAAAGTAATGTAGTTTTGGTTTATTATTCAAATTAAATGACATTTAAATCAAATGCTTAAAATTTTAAAATAAATTGATTCTGCATGTAGTAGTATCTCTGCCTACGGGTATATGAAATATAATGTTGAGACACTCTGTTTCCGATGCACTGCCCAATTTTCAAGATATTGCTCGTTGAATGGCGGAACTCAATGCCGCGCTATGTGTAAATATTCATACTTTAGTTATAACATAACGCAAATGTACTGTTTTTGCCACTTTAAAACATATGAATACAAATATTCAAAATAATTTAAAAATAATATGTATGTAATTACATCAGGCCAGTCGTGGCATGGGGGCACAAGCGTATGACTGTAAACGCGGCAGTTTCTATTCCTACTCGAAGAAATTAAATATTTAATAATTGTATTTGTGTAGAGGCAATGCGCAGTGTTGAGTTCCTCCGCTCAACACACAATGTTTCGAAATATTCGGCGGTAAGTCAGGAACGAACGTCTTATCTCTTTGCCTACCCCGCTACATGCGGGATACAGCGTGAAGCTAAAAAAATAATAATAACTTTAAATATTATTTGTATGCCTGTCTGGTACACGTAAGTGACACATTGACACACTTATAAGTGCACGCTTATGACATCGCGTATGCACTTATTATGCACTCAAGATATTGCAAACGTGAAAGATAAATTTCAAAATATATATACAAAGATCTATTTAAATTGATGTCAGAGAAATGAATGTTTTGTAATTTGGTACTTAAGTAGGTACTTGTGTTTAAAAGTCAGCATTTATTGTGGTTTTAGAGGTCGTCTGTTTAATTTTGATTTTTTTTTATAATAAGAGACAAAAAAATATGTTATATGTTATTATTAAATAATAATTAATTCATATGTAATGTAGAGATATATGAACATATATTTAAGTTGATTTCCGAGAAATAATTTCTTTATCATTTGGTACTTAAGTAGCTACCTACTTATATATTTAAAGACAGCATTTACTGTAGTTTAAGAGGTCGTCAGTTCGATTTCTAATAAGGTAATAGGGGTAAAAAGAAAGATATTATCTTTCCTTTTTCACAAGATAATTACTTATTAGATGAACTTGAATTCGGGTGTAAGGTGAAAAATGGATCTAGACCTACCTACCCTTAGTCTCTATTTCTTATGCGGAAAAAGCGTAAAGATGAATTTTTAACTTATTGTTATTTGAAATCAATAATTTATGTGCAGTACATTTCAATATAAAATGTTGTATTCTATAAACAAATATTAGGCAACTGTTGTTGTTATATTGTAAAATTAAAATGGGCTGTATGAACTAAATAACTACACCGTCGTAAGAACTGTAATACAATTTTATGTTTGAATCTATACATTTTTATTTTTATGGGAAATTTTATATGTCTATTTATTAAATTATATGAAATTTTATACTAATAAAATTTTTGTACGTGGCATAGTGGTCGTCACTCAAGGATTGATCATGACAGTGTTTGAAACGAATCCTACTCGGATGAATATCATAATAATAATATTTTTATTTATTATATTAACGTTAATAATTTTAATTATTTATATATTCGTACATATTTTCATAAATTTTTATAAGGGAGTTGTCCTATAAACCTCTTTACTCTTTCTCAAACTTTTCTAGCACTAGGGCTACTTTAATCTTAACTAATTAAAAGTAAATTGAAAGCAATAAAATATTAATATTATTATCTCTATCTAAGCAACAACTAGTATCAACTTACTATTACAATCAATAATAATAAATAATAATAAAATAATCGACATGCACACTACAATAAACCAATCTATCTTTATAAAAGGGAAAACAATTAATACACCCCTACGCATTAAAACGCACATGTGTGCAACAGTCGGGAACGGCAGCTGCGAAACTTGAATTCAGACAGCGACTCTCAAACGTTAACTGCCAACTTTGTATATAGAGTGGTGCTTTTTATTATTTATTTTTTTTAGTTTCGAATCAAGTCTTTTAGACAAAAATAATGTTTTTTTTTGTTTTTGTTTCAATTTAATAATGTTTGGAGAGAATAGTGATTAGTCACTTTATTCTCACATCGTGATTTGATTTTTTAGTATAAAAAACTAGCGAAAATGCGTCTTCGCCTTTCTCAAAGTATTGTTAGTGATGTATATACTAAATATATTACTGTAAAGTTTCATCAGAAACAATCATCATTTTATTCTCAAATTTTCTTATATATATAATATTAGCAGGATTCCATATGCTATTATAAGTTTTCTTCCATAACTTTCCGTACATAAAAAATTAAGACGTTAGCTATTTCAAATTTAAATGTTCACGAAAACCGGTAAACAAAATGACGTTACTATGTATAATATAAATGTGCGCAATTTGAATCGGCGTTATAAAATTTGGGTACAATGAACGGAACCGGATCGCCTTGAGATTTGAGACTGCGAAATGAAAATCATTGCAAAAGGTAAAAAAAAATACTAACTGACTATTATATTTTTGATGACATCATCGTAACACGTGTTTGGAAATTGATGTGAGAAAATTTACTTAAATCGATAAAATTAGTTAAACATTCCATACACTAGCGCTGTTTTAAAAAAAAAGATATATTTTAATTAAAACGTCAAATATTAAACTGTTAATATCAAAATCACACAAATACAATTCATAACAAAACTCGCATTTTCAAAAGTCAGTCAAACGTTGGGAAGCTCTTTTCGACAATATTTGGGGTCCTTTTTTTGTACATCTCGTAATATATGGGTGCCTTGCCTGGGTTTTTTTCCTCGAAGTTGACCCTCTCAGTCAGTTATGATTCGACCGTTGACGCGGACGGTTCTCGCGTGCTTACTTCTAGTCATTCTCCAAAATTATTTTCCTAGTATTATTTCTGTAGTGGTTTCTAGAATAGAATAGTTAGTTGTAATTAAATTAATCTGTGTTTGTAATAGACATTACGAAGACTGATTTTAATGAACGGATTTGGTTTGCTTTGGTAAGTGTTTGTTTGACCGGCAAGTTTGTGTAAACTTTGAGATTCAATATACATATTTGAAGCATTCTAAAACTTTAGTGTACAAATAATTTGTGATATGAATAATGTTTTTTTTAATTATATTTATATATTTAAATTATATTTTAAACATTTTTGTTCTATATTTTTGAAGGTTATTTTTTTATATTTTTCATATTTAAGTTAGTAATATAATTGACAACTTATCGTACTTCAATTTATAAATACTGAAAGTGATCAGGTTTCTTCAACACTAAATTTAGATCAAGTTTACAAGTTCACCTTAAGTTGATTAACCTTACACTGTGCCCTTGACTATAGTTCGTTAAGATTCTTAGTATGTCGCTGTACCATTACATTTTGATATATAATATAATTAATTTTATCATTAAATCTATACACATATTTATGTATATACCTACATATATTAATAATTTAAACTAGTTGCTTATTTCGAACTTTGCTTGCGTAATTCTATTATTTTTTCCATTTACAGAAATGTGGTTTTAATTATACAAATTATATTATTAATATGATTTTCCCTATAAATATAGTCTTAACATTATTTTAATAATAATTAATGACTATGTATGAGGACGCAGTTTATTTTTTATACTTATTTTTATTTCTTCTTCGTTAATAAATATATAATAATAGTTAAATGTCAATTAATAAATTTATTATAACAATTCAAAAATAATCACAAAGAGCTCTTTATATTAAAATAATATTCATTTGTATTATTGTTGATTTCAAGATTTCCTATAAATTTACTCAATTCAACAAATTTGAACCTACTAAATTTGAACTGGCACCTCTTAGACACTACGCAAGTCAATTTGCTAACTAACTAAAATGTATCTAGACATCGTTCTTATATAATAACTTTTGTTTTTATGATCAGATTTTTTTAAAATGTGTAGATATAATCTGGTATGCGAATATTATTTTGAAACATTATAAATTAAGTTAATTAATTATTATTATTGAGTCTTCGTGGCGCAGTGGGACAGCGTGACTGTAATTGTAGGTTCGAGATTCAATCAGAGAAGTGATTTAATTTTATTTTCGGCGTTGTGTTCCACCACTAAATAAATTAACACATATGCGTTCAGAATTCAACGGAAATTGGGGAACCAGAGGGCTTTAAAGGGAACGGAGTATCTTAACATTAGGTTCCTAGATTCCCTCTGCCTTCCCACACTGTTATTATAAAATTTGAATACGTTACTATTACGTGCGTTGTAACGATATAATATAATTTTGTACAAACATATTAAAAGGCCGTACATTTCCTTAACACCCAGTCTAGACCGTAATGTCGGTTTTAGCTCCACCGGTATTGTACTGACACGTTTTTAATGTAATTCATTCTGTTGTTCACTTGTTAAAGTTTGTTCCGTTAGGGAACCTTTCAGAAAAATTGCCTTTGGATCCAACGAAATCTTTTGTGATGTTTCTCGTCGTTAAATACGAGTACTTATGTGTTGGGGTTTTTTTTTCTTGGCGAGTAATTTGTTGGTATTGCTTTCACTTGATTGGCATTGACTTGTTATTACGAAGGTTACGCGTTCGATTCGTTCGTATGGCATTGTGGCAATATTTTGTGCAAAAAGTGACGGGTTATATTTTGTTATTTTATATAAAACATTCTTCTTCAACTTGTAAATTTAGTAAAAACGCTCAGTGTCCACTTTTTCGCATTTTCATATTGTTTTGTAAAAAGACCGCAACTTAACGCTGCGTCAGTATAACGAGATTTCTTTATCGATTCGCCCAAATGCACATAAAAATTCAAAGTCATATATAACAGTGGGCTAGTGACCAACGAGCTATAACGACTGATTTGAAATAATCCTACGTGACCTACAGTAGATAGACAGCCTATGATATGATAATGGCTAAACGTGGTACGTATGACTAACATTATTACAAACAAATTCATAGAAATCCATGTTTACAAAATATATATACATTCCGGGAAATTGCTTTATTGTAATATAAATGACTACTTGGTATTTCGATAATTGTGTGAGATCTCGTTTTTATTTCTAGGTCGTGTGATAAAAAAATAGTTTATTGAACCGAAATAGTTTTAATTGAATTTTTCTGTCATTATTTTGATTAACGTCTATGAAAAGAAGCGTCTTGTTGTTGTGTTGTGGCACAGTGTATATATGGGAATATATATGGGTTGTGGGTTTAAATCTGCTATCTAACACATATCGCATGTTTGGTGCAACAATTACGTATTTTTAACAAAACTATACATCAATATATGCGGAAAGACTGTTTACAAACTGATTGCATCTCCAGTCATTATAAAGTGCAAATACGTCATTGTTGCACCAAACGAGTGATATAAATTTATAGATATATATACCTATAATGTAATATTTACATTAAATTATCCTTTTAAATGTTGTGCAATAATTGTTATTTTTGTATTTCATATAACTATACAATTTCTATTATTATGTGTTAATACTTAAATGTATTTTTTCTACGAATTCTTAGTCATACTTCATAAGAATTTGGGTAACATCTTCCAAATTATTTGCGGTTTTATTCATTTTATAAGGAAAATGCGTTGAAATAATTTTATTGTTTCTTAATAGTATATATAGCATATCTTGCAGGTAGAAAACTGAATAAAACGAATTCCTTTTCCTATACATTTACAAAACTCATGGTGATATTGTATATAATATCAAAAGGTCACCAGTTCAAATACTATACTAATACAAATTTGACTACATTAATTATCCAAGCTTACCTTCATAAAGACGCAAGACTTCCCTTACCCAACACGCAATATTCTAAATAAGAAAAATGGAAGTGCAACAGTTATTGTGTTCTAAATTCTTAACGACCAGGAACTACAACTCATTGGTTAAATGAATGGAATTATGTAAGTTATCTTGATTGTTCCAATGGTTGTTAAGGCGAAACGCGAACGTAGCCTGCGGTTGTGCACTGCTCACTACACTCGAGTCGTATTAATGATTTTAAATATTTCTTACGTCATTTTAAGCATTCAACTTGAAGATTAAAATAGACAGAAAATAATTTAGTTAGTCTTATTCAGCTTCCCCCATTTATATTTATAACTTGCTCTCAAGATCGATCTCTGACTTGAGAACAGTTTATAAATAACACTCAGGCTCATGAGTATTAGGACACTCCGTTCTTTCGTCATGTGTATTTTAGTTTTTTATTCATATAAATATTATGTGTTGACTGCCGGTGCCAATACCATACTTTGTGTTAAAAAAACAGATTTTTTAACAAATAAATGTTATATTTAATTACATCTACCCAAGAGGAAATCGAATCCACAACCGTTAAGTGCGGTCGCCCATCCCAGTCACAATGGCGTCAAACTAACCACAACAATATAAAAATATAATAATAAAAAAATTACATAAAAATATGTAGGTACTATCAACTGACCTTATCACTCGCCGATTGCGTCGAGGTAACCTCAGTGTTAGGAAATTAAGGAAATTAATCATTAAAAATATAAAAATAATAAAATTAATTAAATACCTTTACAGAACAACGTTTTTATAATTATTGACAAACCGTCTGTGGAAAATTTAATTGTAATTATACTTAAATACAACTAACATTTATTCTTATAAAAAATATAAAACCTGGGATTAAGACAACCCGTTTTTAATTTTTCAGTCAAATTTTAAGACCCCTCCGCTAATCAATACTTAATGTGTTCAGTTGCGGTGCACACTGCCTACCAGCTCCTACTCGTTTTCTCGAGTAAGCATCGAACTCAGAAACATCGATTTCACAATCAGATGAGATTCCACTGTGCAACGATACTCTAAAAGAAATAGAAGCTAATATTACCTAAATATAATTAGTGTAAAATTTATCTTTATCCTTATCACTTACGAGAAGAACGGAGACTCACAACAAGATACCGTAGCAATAAACTATAACTAACCAGTTATATAATTAACTACCATTTCTGTCACCGTAGCACGTCACAGATTTGGTATTCAGATTTCAGTTAGTCGTTAGGTACAATTTGATTTATGACTGTGACGAACGGCACCTCGCTTCCTTACTAACTGCCGCCCATTGTACCTAGACGCGACAAATGCGAGTAACGAGTAATCGTTATCGAAATTAAAGCTTAGATATGGAAACGCGTTGTTTTTGTTGATGTTTGATAGTTAACTTTATATAAGTTAGTTTACGATTGTCGCCATCGTGGTAAAGTGTCATGTCGATCGATCCCCGTATGGGGAATGCATTTTTTTCCTTTTCCCTACTATAGTGAGACACAGTGCGGCATTAAATTCTGCGATTCGACACCTACCTAATGTTTCGAATTCTGGCAGGGAATGATGCATAATAATGTAGCGAGGAAAAGCGCGCCAATGAGTACCGCCACTCAACACACAATGCCTCAATGTCTCTCAGAAAGTGTCTCAATGAGAACGAAGCGTCTCAACACTAGGTTCCCAGGTTCCCTCTGCCTACCCTGTTATGTGCGGAATACAGTATAAAATATATTTGAAAATTAAACGATTTTCGCAATTTTAAATATCGAGAAACATTCATAAAATGTCACATCAAAATATGTTTCGTATTATTTTGATCCAAATACTTATGTAGCAATTTAATCTCTAAAAAAATACTGGCTCATGTTTTTAAGTATTATAATTACATACTTGTGTCTTACAAAACAAAGAACGTAGGATTCGAAAAATTGATCTTGTTGTTTCATATTTATTGTTTTCTTAGGGCTTTTAAGATGTCGCTTTTCCTTATAAATATGAATTAGACTTGGCTGGAGTACAAATAGAATATATTTATTAATAACCCAAGTGATTTTGTATATGAAAATATACTACGTTTTGTCACTTCCAATAGAAAAAATATTTTAAAAAGCCGAGTGTTATAACTTGAAAGTTAATATGGCATACGTACTCTATATGATAAAGGAAAAGTATTGCATCTCTGGAGGTAAGAAATGAAAGCTTAAAATTTTAATTATATTATTGCCTTCCAATACTTAAATTGTTAAGAAAAAGAACATAATACTCCACACAAAACCTACCAAAGGCGCTAATATTATAGAGGCACCAGTATACAACCCCTTTGTACCGTCGTCGCCTCTGTCAGGTAAAAAGGAGCAAAAATGCTAAAACAATAACAATCTTTCACACGCTAAGTTCTACAATCGATCAGAAAACAATTTCTAGTCCATTATTTACTCGTTCTTTGTTATTCAGGCGCCAAATTGTTGCGGTTCTAAATAAATTGACGTTATTTTGCAGCTTCTTTTTGAAAGGAAAGCTAGCTTTTATGTTAAGGCTTCTTTCGCAGGAAATTCTTATAAATAAAATATTTTTATAAATAAAAATAAAAAATCCCACTTTCTTTTTAGTATTTTATCGGCAACCCACCTATTTAAATTTTATACTTCCAAAGATATGTATAAAAAATTTCGAGAAATTTCTACCTGAGTGAAATAGGGTTACGTAAATATTTAGGTTTGTTGGTTGTGACCAGGTAGTTAACAAAATATAGAATTACCTATTAAGCGAAATAAACCTTTTATTATACATAAAAGTTTTGGCGTCATGTTATATACCTGAAGAATTGAGATTCCGATCCCAATAAAATCAACAAATATGTCGTTGATACATTGTTTAAGTTGTTTGAGTTGTGTGAGTTTGAGTCCCATAGAGCAGCGTCACAAACGTCCTGAGAGCGTTGAATAGCTCTCAAGTCGTCGATTAATTTCTTATGATTAAATCCTCCTACTTTATGATAACACAATAAATGTATATAAAATCTGAAATCATAATAAACAGATGGCAATATAGAAAAAATTCTCATTACTCATCGCCTCAAGACTTGCTACTCGCGATTAATCAAATTAATTACTTTCATTTCTTCGCAAGAGTCGACTTGGCTTAGGAACAAGTTGTACGCGACGGCGATCTTACATTTATATCTAAATGACCATCATAAATGTAAACATTTGTGGAGTAAAAATTAAATTTTTTGGTGATTTTTTTTCAATCAAATTAATCCAATGTCAAATGATGAGCGGAAAGTTGAGTGTAGATTTCTTTCTCTCTAAAAAAAATTCAACTGTAAGACAATGGATCACCTTATTAAAACTATAAAGCTAAAGAGTATGTTTGGTTGAACTCGCTATGGTAACGAGGCAGAAAGCGGCGTTGAGTTTCACCACTCAACGCAATGCCACAAGCAATCAGCGGAAAGTGACTAACGAAAAGTGGTAATGTGAATGGATTGTCTTAACAGTAGGTGCCAAGGTTTCGTCTACCTACCCGGTTATGTATGGAAAATTGCGTGAAGCTGAAAAAAAGAGACTATGGATTTTAAAATTCCTTAAGACATTGACAATTATTTGTGATTTATTATGTCAATTATTACAAAACTATATATCTACTATAGGTTTCCGCTGTTCGCGCTTAACTTAAGTCACTACTCACAGACGGCCCTGGTACTACGGATATGTCATCTTAACTATTGATTTTTGATTTAGCCGTTTCTACTGCGGTGCAGTTATATGTTATAATCTGCTCACTAGTTACAACATAATTTATTTCTTTCTTAGTTAGAAATATATTGGAATTTCTTTGATAAACGTATTTTCTGTCGGAGTACTATTCTCTATTTGTTTAATTTAGAGATAATGTGTTGTGTGAACTGAACGCCATTAACACCATATTCGAAATTCGAAATATGATGGTATTGTTTTTACCTTGACTTATTACTTATATATTGACCTTAAAAATGAAAAAAATCGTGACCTACGACTTTAATACAATATGTTACCACAGGTAATCAAAATAAGTAATAATTCTATTTAAATTTTGTTCTCATACTACGTTCAACAAATACTTCGCTGCTGAATATAATAATATGCAACGGATTAAAACGTGCTTGAAAAAAAACTTCATAAAAAAGGTATTTTTTACTATAAAACGGGGACATCTTAGAAAAATATCAACAACGAATTAACCCAACAATGCTTATTAGTTAAATACGTTACTATAATTTGCATGACAAATGCATTAAATGCATCTACAAAATTCTTAAGGCTATCGGCTAGACAAGGTATTGCCCTTTTTGTCTAGCCCTTTATGTTCAACCCTTATGAGAAATACACCCTTCAGAACTATCCCACGGTCAGGTGAATGTTACGCATACAATGAAGTACGCTTTGTAATTACTTGGTCGTATGAAGAGGGTTGAGTTAACGGTTTGGCTTTCTTTATTCTTTTATATTTTAGTCACCTATCTGTCTATTAAAATGGTCCTAGTGAAAAATCACAATGTTTTATTGTAGCTGTCTCTCTATTTGGCGTAATTTAACGCTAAAATTTGTCATTTGAATCGGGAAAGAAAAACATTAGAATTGTACCTACAACTAATTCAGTTCACGATGGCGTCTGTCTGTTCAAATTCTTAGAAATTAAAATATTCCCGATTCCTTTACTTGAATATAAAATTCTAAGTTTGCAAAGTAAAAGATCTATTAACAAGTTTCAGCCATTACGTAGCCTGAGATTTATGGAGAAAAAATGTTTCTTACGTGAATTTTGGAAAGCTTAACGCCTTTTTGTATTTTTTTAGCAAGTTTGAACTAAATCTTGAAAGGTTGAAATAAGTAATAAGTAAAATGTAAAATTTACTGCTGAAGCTTAATTTAAGTTAAGAAAATTCTAAAATAATTATCAGCTTTTACATATATTCGTTTTCGTAACACACATTCAAATAAAAAAAAATCGTTTTGTAATAAGAATCTGAATTTCACAGTATTTTTTAATTTTCAGGTCATCTACAGACTGATCCTTTTTTAATATGATTTACGTAGAAAATAATATATTTTTTGCGATTCGATTATTTAGTTGACATTAGACATTACATGTGAAGCTTTATCCCAGCTTACATGCTTACAACGTTATATCTAGGAAGAGCTAAAAAAAATTAAAGTAAATTCATTCAGAATTGCAGTCTGTTAATGACTAATGATGATGTTTACCGTTATTCAGTATAAAAGTCATAGTTCACGAAATATAAATAGAGATATGAAAATAAATTACGATTAATTTAATCTTTCAGCTGAGAAAATAAAAATAGGTGTATATTCTATACATAAAAGCGGCAACTAAATAACTTATTATTTTCATACATTTCTTAAACAAAACAAAATCGAACCTTGGCAGTACGTGTATAATAAACATAGAGTCTGACCTTATAATTAAAGTTACCTCCATGTCTTACTAAACATAATAGAATGCAATTATTATTTAACCGCGCAAAGGCCGCCTAACACCCAATAACCACGCTTTTTAAGCCATTATCGAAACGTAAACGACTCAAACTTTATATTTTCGTGTTAAGACCCTGTAAAATTAAGTTGACGGACGATCGAGCGTACAATAGAATAGTTCACAAGACAATTTTTTTTGGGGAAAAATTGGACCTTTTCGCAAGAAACTTATTTTGTTTTCCATTTATTATTAACTTACTTTCCTTTTCTTTGATAGTTGTAAAAGCTTCCTAGTTAGATGTAACGAAAACCCTTTTAAAGTCCATTTCGACATACTTTTTCAAGTATTTCACTAAGCTATATTGTGACATTGTGATATTATAATATGTACATTATTTGCCAATACATTTGATATTAATCTATAAATAATATTATAATATTAGGGTTCCTAAAATTGATGAAATATCTAGAATAAAATGGCATCAATTGGTGTTCTCTACTCAACAAAAACAATGATTTTTTAAATTCTTAAATGACGTTGATGACTCAAAAAGTGTTCTAGTGCAAATCCAAATAGATTTATCCAAGAACATACTTTTTAAAATAAGAGTCTCTCATTTTAAATATATTTTATAGAATTAACATACTTATTATAATGTGCGATCACATATCCAAATTTCTCTTTCAAATTGAAATTCACTAACGGTTTACTGGACACTATACACTACGCAAAAGGGCTAGAACCACGGTTATTGGGCAGTTCGGTTCATATAACGTAAGTAATGAAGCCAAATAATCGTTCATTTGTAATACAACGCGTACGACTAATCAATCAATTACATGTCTAATCAACTGTGTAGCATGAGTGCTTAATAGGTACACCAGGGATTAAGGATTTTTAAAACTTTTTATTCGGTTGTGTCGATTTTTTTGTGAAGTAGTTTATTGTATATTGTTTTATATTAAGCTGTATTCCGCATGTAGTGGAGTAGGTTAATGAAAATCTAGTGTTAAGACAATTCGTTCCTCAATTTCCGCCCAATTTTCGTGAAATTGTGTATTGAGAAACCGAACTGAACGCCGCATTATGTCTAATTGTCAAAGAATAAAAATAATTCTTTTCTAAGAGTAGGGATCGAATGCATAACACTTAAAGACACTGGTGCACCACGATAATCTAATATTATATAAATGACAATATATAAAATATAACATACCATTACATAACATTTTTAATAACTTACCCGAATAAGCTTTTAACGTTAACTTAGCGTTTTACTTATTGATATTCTCCGTCGTTTAGATTGTCGATGTAATCAGAGCGACAAAGTAGAAATGAGCTTGTCGACTCCGGATTAGACACTTTAAGGATTTGGGTTGGCCCTCACTCCAAAAAGCACTTTAACAAAGCTTTTACTAACTTGCTGCTAAAACAATTGATTTCTTTAAATTCTAAAATAATTAGCTAATAAATTTGTGTAATTCGAGTAAATTCAAATGTTACTAACGCATTTGCTTATATGAGATGTTTTATTATACTACAGCTTCCCGCATATAGTAGAGTAAGCAAAAGGAATGTAGTAGTGTTAGCAATCAGTTCCCTAGTTTTCGCCACTAGGTATTTCGTATTGAGTAGCGGAACTCAACGCCGAGTTTTTCCTTGTTACCAGAGCGAAGAAAGGAAAATATTAATTACTTTATTTCCGTGACACGTACACGTATCCACAACCGTTGCGTTTACAGTCGCACGCTTGTGCCACAGCGCCACGACGTCCTCGCGCAACATTAATTGAAAAACAGATTTTGCACGATACAATGTTTAATATGATATTTCTAAAAATCAAATCACTTCTTGGTTACGCTATGTTTGCAACAAATTACAAAAAGAACTTTTGCTATATTAATGTGACATTTAAATTCTCTACAAATCATAAAACTATTATTTCTTTTCATATAGCAACAAGCACTTATTGTAGCTATATAGTAAAAAAAGAGAACTATATTCAGACATTAAACAAAGTGGGACAAGGTTAGAATTAACGTGTCTATCTATCTACATTCTAATCGTACCAAGTCGACAAATTCAAGACAAAAAAAATTCAAAATGTTAATTGGTCACCTCTATAAAATACACTGACGAATCATTTACACGCGTGCCTCGAGTTAAGATTAGAGATAACGTGGCGGCTAATATTTAAATCATGCGGCGTTACTTCCTAACGGCCAGCGATAAGTGAACTGTCAAATGGCGCCACTGTCTTTGGTATGCCATAGATTTTTTAGTACCAATTTCCGCCGTTACGCTAACAAAATGGCCGGATGTCAACGCGTCTGTGAAGTCCATTAATTTCCTTTTTTTAGAAGGACTGTTTAATGTATCTGGAATATTCTTAAAAGTGAAAGGTTTGTTTGTTCGTTGCGTGATTTATTTTTTGGTACGGTTTCTTTTAAATTTTTTTTTTAAATACATCACAACCGTCGTTCGCACTTTGATAAGATCTAAGCGGTAAAGGTTAATTTAATTTATAACTATGTTAAATTAAACAATATAACTGAATTTTCGAGATTTTTTTGTACAATACGTTTATAATCCCAATATTATTAACTGATACCGAATACCTACGGCATTCACAATTCACTTTTAAATAAAAAGTAAAATATGATGCTATTCATACTTAGGTAGGTATATGTACTCCACAATTCTGATTTATACGAGTCATCTATAACCTATACCCGAGTTAGTTGCCGCATGTGGAGCGGTTTTCAACGTCATTTGCTCAGCGCGAGCTCCATTGAGCATTAAATTTAATTCGTCCGTATTCCTGTTGAAAACTAAGTTAACGCTTCGATATTTTTTTCCCTATATGTATATTTTTTAGATTTATGAATTAATTAATATTTCATATGACTTTAAAATAGAAATGATCTATGGCCCTTGGGCCATGTAAACGCAATATCATGTTGATCGTTTAGAAGTGAATCTTCATCAGAATCAAAATTTTTAATTTCTGTCAACAATGTGATTTTGTACGATAAAGAAATGGGATATACCAACGTACTCATGTAGATTCCTGTCAATATTTTTTTCCTTTATCCTGCACATCGCAAGGTAGGCAGAGGAGGGAACATGAAAACCTAGTGTTAAAACACTCCGTTCAGCACTCTCGTTACAAAAGAGTGATGATACCTCCGAGTATTAATTGGACCCTCAAGTCATGTTAACATTCGACGCTTGTGCCAATACTTAAATAAATAAATAATCTATATCTATAAAAAGTAAAATAATCTACACAAGACAATTTGTCAGCTCGGAAACAAATATAATATATCAATTGGTGGTATATTTGTTAGCAAATTGTCGTTGTGCCACCGCAAATACCTTTTATCTCCACCATACATTCTACTCAGACTGGTTTTACGCGAACGTGACTCGAACTTAGCTACTCGAAGGAGTATAATAAAATCTGAATCAACTTCGTTTCTATACAAGCTGAAACACTGAAAGTTTCTAACCAATGAGTAGTACTTGGGAGCGTATGTTGTGTAACATTAAAGCAAAATACGAATACCACATAATTTAATATGTAGTTCTAACTTGTAATCTTAACGTGGAATTATCTTGTTAAGTTCATCTTTTAAACTTTGTTGTTGTTGTTTATTATGTATTTATAATTAGGTGAAAAAGAGAACTGAATTTATAGCGGAATAATTTATGTGTAAGAATCACTTTGTTTTTAAAACTCGAGTAGGTAGATAAATAATTACTACTTCTTCTGATGCTCCGGCAACATGGCAGAGCGCGGAGTTGAGTTCCGCCGCTCAACACGCAATGTCCCGAGAATTCGTCGGAAAGTGGATAAAAAATCTCATAATACTAGGCTTTCTATCTATGCTTTCTATATGTAAAATACAGCGTAAATCTTGAAAAAATGATAATTCCTAAAGATTTTAATGTGTAGTTGGCACATCTCTACTTATTATTTGCATTTTTATGATTGTCTTAGGAAGTACTCTCTCTCTTTTAGAACTTATGAATATATTGGATGGAATCACCTATTCAAATTCAATACTTTGAACAAGATAGACATTTGCTGTAGCTATGGGTACTTAATGTTAGAAATTATACACCTAATCCAAGCAACGCCGGGCTTATTTACTACCATCTTCACATAAAATTTTTAACACAAATTAAATTATCGTAATTTCATAGCAAAAACACATTACTGTGACCTAAAAACATGCTGAGCATTTCGTATATAAGTAGGTACATACATACTATAACATGGTGAAACTAAATATAGAGCTGTTCAGCAACAAGTGCTGACCAATTGTTTACCCCCCGCGGACTGTTTGTGGTACCACGCCTTTTATGGATCAATCTCTGAAAATGAGATGTTTACTTTCAAAATATGCGTATTTTGTTTGTGTTTAGAATATAGACCGACGGATAAGTGGCGTTAGTCGTGAATTCAATTTCGGATATTTTTTTGAAGATTTTTTACGGTGTTTCAGACTTAGAGTAATGGAATAATCAATATTTATTGAGAAATATATGAAACTTCTATTTTTTTTATTATTGCCAATTGATTTACAAATTTTTAAAAAATATCCCTCTCAGTGTGTCTCTAAGCTACAGCGATTTTGTCACCACATTCCCAAATTAAAAAACAAATGGTTTAGTAAATAATAAATGCGAACATACAAAATAATCAATATACCTATCTCTAACTCTAACTAGGTACTAGATATCCCATACGTAATGTAGGTCACTCACAACAGGTGTATGAAGTCACGTAAGTTTGTCCACCTATTTCCTTTAGTGCTAGTATTTTAACTACTTTAACCGCTTCCTTTATACCTCGCACTGAAGTGGATTGTTCTTTGAACTGGTTAAAATTATGTCCTTAACATTTAAAGTTAAACTTAAAACTTTTCCGATTATTCTACTTTTTAAATGCTTTTAATATAGCTTTATCATTTATGAAATACCACACACACGCAAATACACATGCACAACTACACATACAGCCATAAAAGCGATATCTATATAAATAATAAGAATAATAATAATTTTATTTCAGATTTACATCCATATAAGTTGTTAGTAACATTATAAGCTTAAGAACTATTGTTAGTACGTAAAGTACTATTATATGTAAAAAGACTAAAGTATAATGTGAGCTAACGTGATGGTTGGTTACCAGAACGAGACAATGAAATATTTTCATATTAAATACTTTACTCCCCGAGTGGGAATCGAAGACAACCGGCGCTTTTACAGTCACTCGCTTGCTCCTCTGCACCACCTCATCATCTGCGCGACCTCATATTTATTTATGCTAAAATAATAAAAGTATTAACATATCTCCTCTTTCCTTTGTACCTTTTCGCTGTTCTTTTTTTATGAAGTTTTTAACAATTAAAGTTTTTATTATGAAGTGAAACACTCGGGAAGACAAATTGCGTTTTACAAGTTCTCCGAAGGCCGTGAATGCAAGTTGGCTTTTTATTTTCAACTGTCGTCGGCAGTCGGTCAATTTGCTCGTACCATTCCACCTTGTTTTCCGTACAGTAACCTTTCTATATTATTAGGTATTTGTGGCAAAAAAAACTAGTAAATTCACTGGTTTATTGGGCCTGGTGTGGCACAGTTGATATGTCTAAGAACGTATTTTACGGTGCGGTGTGTGTATTATATGGTGAAATAAAGTAAGATGAGATACATATTTAAAATATATAATATAAATCCATACTTTTGTATTCTATACGGATTTAATTTGACAACCATCACATTTACTTATACATACATTTTCATATAAAACATATGTATATATAAATATAACGGAATTAAAACGTATATAGCAGCCATAACGTATGTTAATAGTGTCACGCTTTTCACGTTTCAATGAAAAGTATTCAACGAAATCCCCACGATCAGGGTGTATTAAAGAATTTACATTTCAATCTATGGGTGGATCGTAAATAATTGAACGGCGAAATGGTAATGCCCAATAATCGACAAACAGTCGTAAGATCGCAATATCGCTCTCCTAAGCCTTGAGCCAGTTCTTTATGAACTGGATTTCGGGAATATTGGATGCGAAAATCTAAAAATAAAACAATGCTTAACTTGTCTTTTTGGCTAATGACAGTTGAAATTATCTTATTATACTTCGTTTCTACTATCAGCTTTGCCCGTTTGGTCAATAGACTATCGAAAACTTTTTTTTTTGTTTGTAGTATTAGTTATAGACGAGATTATTAATTATAGAGTCCGTAATGATTTCATCTATGTATATTTTTGTGTAGTTTTAATATGACTAAAAGGATGCAACTATAAGAAAATTTCCTAATATGGCATACGAACATTCTTTCATGTGCTCGCCTACCACCAACCACTTCTATCTATCCCAAAAAAAATTAAAATCAAAATACTAAAGTAACTTTCTTGAAATATTTTATGAAAATTAAGGCAGTCTTATATAAAAATTTAAAGAAGCCACATAAGCCACTTCTATACTTCAACATGGGATAAGAATTTCCGCCTATTTGCTTACATTTTTAAGTGTAAAGGAATAGACGAATGCTTTTTGGCTACTTGCCAGAGGCTTGCAATACTTAGTATTTAGAGCCAATTTCCAGAAAGACCGACTTCAGCCATGTTTTTAACTTTAATATGACTTGAGTAAAAAATTACACGCCTTAAGGTTGCAAATGTATTGAATATTCCTTATAAAAACATATAATATTATAATTATTTAAAAGGTAAACATTTTATTTGAAACGTTGTTTATCAACTTTAAGTATTTAATTGTTGTTTATCTATTACACTTCCTTTTAATATATGAATTTAATATGACTAATATATGTTTCCTTTTTTTTTTCAGGTAAGTAGCTGATGCATATCACATAAAGAAAATCTGAGCAAAACTCCCAAGATGTATACGGTAATATTATTGTTTTAAACATCTAGTCTATTCAAATATTGTTGAAAGTACTTTTCAAATGCGACTTCTTTCTTTTGAGAAAATTCTGAAATAAAAGCCTAATACATTATTCTGTTAAAGCAACTTCCACTCTATATCAAAATGATTAGTATAATACAAAATCTTACCATCTTTTACTTTTCTGACAAGATATGTTAAAAAACAATTTTACTTATATTTCAAAGCGCTTTTCTCGATAGTCGAAAAATTCAATATGTTAAAGACAGGCTAAGTAGAAAGGGTCTCTTTGCTCTGACGCCAGTGTGGAAGGCGATGTGGCACAAGCCACAAGCTATATAAAAATCAAATTTTAAAAGTTCATACAAATAAACTTATTAGATAATGATGGCAATATTTTGTTATATATATATACATGTGTTCATATTAATCATTTAGCCATATGATATTAAATTTATTCATTTAAATAATACATTTTATAAATTGTAATTTTTGTTCGGTTCGTTCACGACCTCGTCGTACCTACGTATTTTATATATGATAATCGATCCCACGACTTCCGGTCTACCAGACAATACGAGTAACGTGATGTGACTTAAATAAATTGCTACAATGTCGCTATGGCTACGTAAAATAATGTATTATATACTTGAAAAATATATATATTTTTTTGGACAGTCCGTTTGTCAAAGAAGGCTATAAAACATCACGCTAATCGATTCATCACGACGTGATTTTTATTGTGATATAAAAAGAAAACAAAAATACCTATTTTATTATCTTAGTTGACGATCAAATATAATCTTATATCTTGCACCGCAGGCTACAATTTGAGTAGACGCAAAATTAATGTCCCAACCGATAATGCGACGCTGAATCTTTTTATCCTTTGTATTCACGGACTAAGGTAGTTTATTTACGGCCAAGAAGCTTTAACCAACTTCCAATCGCGATAATATAAGATATTTATGAAGTTCTATTTTTACGCATTTGTATTTTTTTTTTGTTACTTCGACCATTGAGTGACAAAATATTTTGTTTTACGACTAAATTTTTATCGTAGAACAGTGATCGCTTAACCCCGTATATCGGAGTGTAGGCTAGTGTTAAGACACTACGTCCCCACTTTTTGCCTAATTCTGGAGGCAGTGCGTATTGAGTGGCCGAACTCACCGCCCCGCTTTGCCGCGACACCAGAGCGAAGAAATGGATATATAAATTTAAGTAAATATTTCATCTCCTCGAGTGGGGAGCGAACCTACATCCAGTCGGTTTTACAGTCATACTTTGTGCCTCATATTTTACTCATATTTGTTATGTTAAATATTTACTACAACAGAGCGTTCTCCATTACTGCCTAAATTAAACTGGTAAAACCATTGCAACTATAACAAACTAATTGCATAGATAACTTCTCCATTACGATAACAAAAGTTTCATCTACAACCATGACCTACGAACAGACCTCAACATCTTTATATAAATAATATAAAACATATAAATAATATAAACCTCCAGAACATATAAATAATATAAATCATAAATGATAATTCATATACGATATACTAAAATAAACATATGCCGTATCAGTTCATTACAACTTCCCCTACCAAAGAAATTGACTGTCTCCAAATCCATATTCGAGACGTAATTACGCAATCAAAGCACGCTCTTACTGTCTTCATTACAATACTAGCTGGTAACTCGTTCTCATAAGGCTTATATTGGTTTGATAGTGCTAAGATGAGGTTGCACCGAGGTCAGTAGATTCTGTAGTCCGCTGGGAGGCGTGACCCGATGTTTACGATTACAAACATGTAAATGTAATGAAACGCTTTGTTCTACATCCGTTTATTCGTGGGTGGTAAATAGGGTTGCCATGTGTGGTTACATGTTAAGTGAATTGGAGATTTTATATCAATTTTATATACAATTAGCTTTTATCTAGTAATGTCTCATAAATAAGTGTTGTGTGTGACACGTGATTGATTCTTGGTGTTCGATGTATCGAAAGTATAATAGGTTACATACGAAAGGACTAACGCTATGTAATATATCCTTTATCGATAAATTGACTATCCAAAGTAAAAAGAATAGTTCAATTTAAAAGTAGTTCGTGAGTTCATTCCACTTTATTTTTGTTAATAATATACTTATTTTTGCAAAGAAAAAAAAACCTTAGGTTAAGACAATCCGTAGATCTCCTCTGTTTTTATCTTGTTACTGTTCTAATAACGGTTTTTTGGCATAAATATATTTTTAAAAAAATACAAAAACCTCTTCACATAATATATATATATGCATATTCCTTTCTACATACATTTACAGATAATCAAAATTTAAAGCAAACAAAAGAGCATTTGTCCAAAACGGCATGTGTTCTTCACATTATATAACAGCTTTTACAATACACTATTACAATATCTATAATCGTTCATTATAATGCACCCAAGTTCCAATTTAATTCAACGGCTGAACTTAATTCCTCAGTCCCCTGCATGTCTGACACGCGTCATGGCTACGGCTAGGGTGACCGTAACCAATTTACCTATACATAGTGTTCTCCCTCCAACATCAATCAAATCAACGGGTGCAAAAGGGAGGGTAGATTACGGAATGAATAGAGTAATCCTTTCGTTTGTTAGCCAAAGGGGAATGTCTGTATTTATGTCCAGGGGAAATTAATGGGGACACTGTGTTGGAGTGTCATTTTATATATTTTTTTTAATAAGAAGGATTTATGCGTTGGCCCGCAATTTATATTAACAATGTGGTGCAGAGATAAAATATAGGTATGCGTTTAATTAATATGTAATATTTGTTGTCTCTAGTTACTTAAAATTATATTACGTTAACAGTAAAATAATGAGTAACCTATCTTAAAAAAGATTAATTCACTAATAAATGTATTTTAGAAGTTTCATTACAATGAATGAGTCACTTATTTCTAAACTAAACAGTTCAATTTGGGTGAGATTTCGTGACAACACGCGTATTTCTTGATGGCTGACTAAGCAGAAACGCTACATAAAACGGAACGTTAACAAAAGACTAACTTATCCGACAAATCGCGCATTACGCGCAACGAAACGCACAATAACGTCAAAAATAGCGCTAAAAATGACAGCTTTACATTGAAAATGGCGTCATTTGTAGGAATTACACAATTTGTCGTGTTTACTTGTAACCCTATTAATTTAATGAAGTTAATTAATATTCACCTAGTAATTAAACTCTAGGTGAGTGTGGTTTTTTCGATTTTATATTAACATGTGCTATAAATTTGATATAAATAAAAAAAATCCAATAGACTTTTAAAACCAATGTTATTAAAAATTATAATAATAATAAAATCAAATAAATAATGTTTTTTTTCAACTAAAGAATGTATTTTTTCAAGTTTCTTTATTGTAAATTTTTAGATACTGAAAAGAAAGTAACTAATGTTACGTTCTTTTCAGTATCTAAAAAATGTAGAAAATAATATTGTAATATTGTTAGACAGATAAAAAAGGTCAAAATATTTGGCACTCATTATATATATAGGTATATAGTCAAATCAATATAACTTAAAACAAGTTGTAAACCTGTTATTAAATAAACTCCATAATAAAATCATCAGACACTGCAATTAAAACGCGTAATTACTGCTTTGTAACGACAAAATATAATTAACTTAATTTAAACAATTTGTTAAATTATGAGATACTCGGGCAGTGCAGTGAAATGTCATATTTTTAATTATGAAAGAAAAGTGATCCATTATATATTTACAGCGTAGAAAGTGGTCACTAAGCAAGTCTATTTCCTTCATTTTGTCACTAAACTAATTACTAATTTTATTGATTTTCATTTCCCTGCTCTTGTAGAGAATTTTTCAAAACATTGGCGAAAATTGGAAACCTACTGTTTTAACAATACGTCCCCCTCTGACTACCCTGCAATCCTAATATAATTAATTTGTAGACCTAACCTGTTTCCTAAGTTCAACGGTGTTCGGTAGATACTTCTATGTCACACGTGTTCAATCTATTTTATAATATATAATGTTGGTTTGTCCGTCCATTTGGGAATATCGATTGAAACTCTATAGTTGGGTGTGACAGACTGTTTGTACATATATAAGGGAAGTAGGGTAGGGGCGAAAAATCGAATAAGCATATTTGCACAACTAACATTGAAACTTTTGTTTTGCTTCGTTTACTATACTATATTCTATATATAAGTAGATTGTATGTAACGTGGTTTGAAAATTTAACTCCTTACTATTATTTTGCTGATTAATATATTTTTTATTTCTACATATTTTTAAAGCTGTATATTATATGCTTTCTTGGTACGTTTAAGATATAAAAGAATGAAATTAAGTTTACTGTAATTAGTAAATTTACCAAGGGTTTCGTTCAAAAATTGGAGGTCTCGAGCTTTTTCTGAAATTCAAGCTTATCTTAGCCAGCCACTTTCATCTGATACGTCACTTAAAATAGCGGCTTTAATACAATTTTATTAAGACTAATATTTTTGAGGCTGATATTTTTTAGGGTTTAACTATAAATTAACAGTTATCAGTTTTTTTTTGAACACATACTACCTGTACCAAATTTCATAATTCTAGGTCACCTACACTACTACATCCAAAATTTAACTTATCCTAAATTTAAAATATAGAGACATGAGAAAAAAGACACCATTTAAATTATATAACACAAATAAATCAAATTATTGAATCATTTCATATATATTTATATATTATCTGTGCAAAGCTACTAACACACAAAAACTATACAATATACTGAGAATTACTTGTAATTGTGGCCATTTTTCAAATATAATAGTCCCCAGGTCTTAGCGAAGCTAATTTCTGTGTAAAAGCGATACACATGAGATGAAGTGGCAACATTAATAAAATTTATGTGCACGTACACACACTGTATCAACGTGATGGAGGGTTGCTTTGTTGTTGAACAAGGATAGATATACCGTAGGTGTATGAACAGATGCTACATCTGACTCTTTCTAAAGTTGCTACAAGTAAAATGTCCAAATTGAACAAGAAATCGTATTGTTAACTTTAGATCACGTTTGATATTATATTATAAAGTTCATCGCAACTGTGCTGTGCAGGCAAATGCAGACATTTATAAACAACTGGCTTTTCTGTTGCGGTTTCGCTCTTGTTGAATGTTAGTTGTGCTAAAGTTTTAAATTAATCTATCAGAGCAATAAAAAGTTACGTACAAAATCTTTTACTCCCCCTTTTCACCGTCGAAGTGGTTAAATTTTAAGAAATAAATATCACATTTCTATCTTCAGGTTTTTAGGCTTATATTTTATATACATAATATATAGATAAAATATATCCAAATTCTATACACGAATCACAGAACAGATGAAACCATTTCACTACCCTCAAAAAATCGAAATACCGAAACCAGCTTACCAACAAAAAAAATCAAACAATACCATCAAAAAGCCCCATAAAATAATAAAAAAAAGGAACGGCCCATTGTTGATATGATACGTCATCGGGATTCGAACTGCACACCACATAGCAACTGTTACAATATAACAGTAATAATAACAGTGAAAGCGTGCCTTATATAAGTATAATAATGATTTTATATAACTAGGGGGCCACCAGCTGCCCTCTGCATCTGCCGAACGGTTTAAACTGGATGTGCGTATATGTAGGTACCTACTGCTTTTTGCAACGCGTGTCATGTAAATGATTTGACAATTACACTCTTATAAACTTCTGTTATCTGTTAGTCTTTGTTTGTTTTGTGAAAAAAATGCGTTTTTGACTTGAATGATCAATTGAGTATATGCTTTAATTTTCATTTTTTTTTATCAATTTATCAAGTAAACGCGATGGTTTAGTTGGACATATCCTCATGAAGTGTGTGTAGGTTTAAATTTCGGATTTCAATTAAAAGTAATCTTTTGTCTATTTTGAAAATAAGTAGATAAATTTAAATAGATATAGATTTATTTATTTAAATAGATATAGATTTATTTAATAATAACTCCTGACTTTTATTTTCATTGTAAATTGATAAAAATCTTATAGGTCATAATATCGAATCCATTATTCAATACTGTAATGATTAGGTTTGGTAAATAATATTTTTAGTTACAAATTTAAAAAATCTGCGTACAGAGAGTAAAAATGCACCAACGATGTGCAACACAACTGTATTTTATAAAAATATTGTATTGTGTTCCTGTATCAAATACTGATATAATAGTTAAAACTCACTCAATTACAAAAATATATACTAATTTGGTAAAAAAGTCTTATTTAACTATACATATACATATTTAACTGGGTAACCGCGATAACTGAAAGCCATACTACTTTTGCAGTAGTTATTATATGAAAACTCCACGTTGCGTTGGTTTTGTTTTTACTTGTTGATCGTTCAGCTGTTGATGGATGATACGAAATGATTGATGGAACGTTCGAGACTAATATATATTGAAAGGCGAATTTCTTTGTTATATGAAAGTAGAATTGATTTTACAACGTGTCTGTTATCTATATTTATCTATAAGAGCTTTTAATTTTAACGTGACAGTTTCAAAGTTTAAAGTAGCTGTTTTTTTTATATATCTTTTCACGTATATACTTCTATGTAGTTAGCTTTCTTCTATTTAGAATGCAGTATTCTAAATATATCAAGACAGGCAGAGCAAACTTATTATTAAGACATTTCGTTTCCCACTTTCCGCCTGATTTTCGGGACATTGCGTGTTGAGTGGTCGAACTTGGTTACCCCAAGTGGAAATCGAACCCACAGCCGTCGCATTTACAATCAACCGCTGTGAAGATGTCTTTAAAATCATTGTATCAACTCAGATCTTTTATCGCAATATAGACAAAAAATGGCTTCATACAATGGTTGTACGTTCAAATTTCACTCAGGGGAACATTTTAGATTTGAAATATAAATGTTTTATCAAAAAAATAGAGTATTCTTTTATATAAACCTACACAACGCATAATGAGACGAACGGGAACGGGAGAACGACCTGACAAGTTACTACATCGTAAAGTGCAGGGGAAAAACCGTATTTGTGTAATTAATTGTGATGGCCCCTTAACTTAGAGCTTACGTCTTAGTAAATAAATAAATATGTGAAATAAAAGTACTCATTGAGAAAATAATGAAAGAAAAAATATATTATTCATTAATTTTTGAAAATAAGAATTTGTTTATATAAAATATTTTTAGGGCTACATAAACTTTATGTAAGTCTATATATGTAAGTATTGTATAAAAATCTTACGTTTTGATAGGGTTTCGAAACTTATCACGCAATGCCTTTAATTCGGCGGAAAGTAGGGAAGAGATGTAACTTAATGAGAATATCTTAATACTGGGCTTCCAGGTTCCCTCTGTCTATCCTGTTATGTGCATTGTGCAGGCGTGAAGCTAAAATAAAATCTCTTCCGTTACTTACCGTTACCGATCGACAATGCACATACAAAACTCCTACACTTAGAAAGTTGAAATTTGTAATGTATGTTAGGGAAGAGCACTTGAGAAAAATTCCCGAAATTTCTACGCTAATAAAAAACAAAATTTTCCATTTTTTATCTTAAAAGTCTGCGCAACCAATTGCGGGCGGCGACTAAAAACTTTCCTTCTGAGCACATGCCCGAAGCTGAATAATATGAAACTAATAGTCCAAAACCATTTATATTTCTATATTTCTTCAGTAAAATATGATTCGTAAAAAGAACTAGAAAAAGTAAAATCAACTGTAATCCCTGAGGAGCTTCGACAATCAGCGAGAGCTTTTCATAAAAATTGATTTTTATTCGAATAAGCCGTTGTTATTATTGAATGCAAAAAGTTAATACGATTTGTGTGTGATCTTTGGGCCTTTTCTGCTATATTTGTAGAAATTAAATGGTTACAATATTTATTATATTTAAAATGGGAAAATATAACTTTTCTAACAGATTTCCATTTATGTTATAGTGTTATCATGTATTGATACACGGTTTTTGTGAACTAATCTAAACAATAACCGAATAGGAGCTATTAGTCGAATTAGTTATGGGTATGTGATAAGAGTAATATAAGGGTGGCATATAATGAATGACATTTGCAATTTTTTTTAACATTTCATTCTGCAATGCAATGTTGCCAGTTATATAAAAATACAACCTACGCCTATCAATTCTGTTCAGGTTGTTGCTTATCACGTTCCAAATGTATCATTTAAGCACCAATCACTTTGCCAATGTCACTTTGTAAGAATTATACGCGAAGGAAGTTGTATACGATAGAAAATTGAGTATTTAGATTTTCTTTAAGTGAAAAAAGAAATATGACACTAAACGATGCTCAAAAAAGATATTTAATGCTTTAGCTGTTCATAACATTACCCGCTTTTTTTCCACGGAATCGAATAAAAAGTGGCAAATATTCGAGTAGCGACAATAAACATCAAAACTCAGCGCAATCAACTCGATTTACCGGCTGGATATCCAATTTAATCAGTTAATGTATCACTCGATTTACTTTTTACGATCTGAAAAGCCACTGTTCTTTAAAGGCCACCCCGAATTTATGCTCCGTATAAAATAGTGCTATAAACTACTGGACAAATGAAATACGACGACGAATTTGTTTATTTTTTTTGGCGTTCAATTTTAGTAGTACTTTGTGTTATGTTGGTGGAAGCGTCAGTGTAATTAGTTAGTGAAAATTGCCTTTCCTTTTATGCTTCAGCACTTGAAGCTTGGGTAATATTATCAGTATGTAGGTAGTGTAGAGTATGTATGATCGATCAATTACTATAAAACAACTGCTGTTCTCTACTACTTTATTTTGTCCCCTCAATTTTTTTTAAATGACGTAAACATAACTTTTTAATTAAAACTTTTTTTAATTATGCAAAACGCTGCTAGCTACTCAACTTAACATTGCATGTTGCGTGTTGCGAAACCCAACGCCGCCTTTCATCTTGTTAGCAAAGCAAAGTAAATAAAAATACTTCATTCCATAGTCGGAAATGAAATCCTCAACTGTCGCGTATACATTCAGACGCTGTGCCGCTATGCTACAACGGCCTCAATACACATATAAGATTAATTCAAATATCAAATATTTTCGTTCATCTCATCTACCGCATAGGGACTACCAATAATACTGTATAAGCAAAGTAAACTCAAGAGGAAATTCTTAATCCCTTAACGTTTTATTGGCTTTCGTCCTAAAAGTTCTCTCAATGAATGCCTTGCGACAATCCGATTTTGGGTTATCCGTAGATTGCTACCCATTGTCTTTCATTGCAGCCTTGACCCCCAATGTATTTACGTTTTATACTTAATCTACTTTTAAATATGACGAACATATATTTTTTTATTTGAAACTCGAAAATTATACAATAAACCATTGACGTGTAAACTCAAAATTAAAACAAAAAATGGTATTGATAAAATGTGAAGAATTTTAAGTTTTAAACGTGGATGTTTAACGCAAGCCTGTTAAAAATAGCACAAAGGGTAATATAAATAACTATTTTTATTTCCCAGTTGTTACTATATAAAATGGGCTGTTTAAAAATAAATCAAAATTTTCTTAATTAATTTTTACCTGACCTTTATGACAATACTGACATTGTATTGTGGATTATCCATAACATAATGTCAGTCATATATAAAATATAAATACCATAATCTACCAATTTAGCTAATCTACCAATCTATTGTTATTTAACGGCTAGCATTTGGATTGAGTTCCGACACTTAACAAGGAGTGTCTAGAAAATATGCCAGTGCGTGGAAAACGGAGTGTTCTTACATAAAGTTACCTCTGCCTACCCCCTGCTATATATAAGATAAAGTTTTTAGAATAACGTAACAAAAGGGTAAAACGAGACCCTATTCAGTATGTCCGTCTGCCTGTCACCAGTCTGTATCTCATGAACTGTAATGACAGTCGTAGTGAATTCACAGGTGATATATTTCTGTTGTTGCTATAATAACAAATGCTAAAAAGCTAAATAAAACAATTATTTGTGGAGGCTCCGATACAACAGACATGATTTTTTGCTGTTTTTATATAATGATACAGAACCCTCTCTGCGCAAGTCCGACCCGCATTTTGCCGGTATTTTTCATTTTCGAAGTAATATCTAAAGAATAACGTAAAGCCATACACTACGAAATATAAAACTAAATCTACCGATATAAATTTCAGATTATCTGAAAATATTTACGGTCGGCACACGTCACACGTAAGAATTAATTTCACGTGGATGCTTTCTCTATCGGTTATTGATTTTTATATCTGGACTAAATATCGACACGAGTTATTAGATTTTAGTTTTGCTTCCTATGGTAAAAAAATATGTTGGATTTATTATGTTCGATGTGATACATGACAAGTGGATGATGAGATTATATTTAAATTACTTTTATTTTCCTCTCCCACATGACAAAGTATAGCGTTTAATTTCGCCAAAGTAGACGCAATGTCTCTAATTGTAGCAAAAAACGGCGAACAAAGTGTCTCTAAGATTAAAAAGTATGAAAATTTAAATAATTTTATTTCACGTAGATAATAAATAATTACAAATTATTTACATATGCGTATCACTGTACGAGAACAACAAAGTTATTTCTCATTCTAAGAATAAGGTATTTCCGTCAAAGTAATTTATATTTAACCTAGATGTAAGTGCTATCTATATAATTATCAGTAACTTTATCAAACTGGGTCTAGTGTTTCAGATAGCAAAGTATTAACGGTGCATGTTTGCTTAATTGATTTTTACAATGCAAACACTAAATGGCAGAATCATTATATTAATATAATATTTATATAAAATTCCCATATTATTAAAAAAAAACGACTTTTGTAATAACTCAAAATGAAAAATATTTTATTTACGGAAAATCATTTTTCATCAAACGAAACCGCAGTGAGGCGCCAATAAGGCCATCTTATATAAACATATAAATGGATATTACTTAACTAAGTAGATTTCTAAACGAATTATATAAAGGGTACAGTTGGTCCTATGAATTAATTATGTCTAAGTTTCCTCATATTGCGGAACCTTTGAGCTTTCAAATATAAATTTCAATACGAAACTTGAGTCGTTTTCCAAAGATTATTTTATTATAGACCTTACGTATATAATCTTAAAAGTTACGAATTTATTATACGTATTTAACACAAAATGTAGAACTTTCCAAGTCGAATTTGAATTAATTTTGAATAAAAATTATTGTTTTAACTATTCATAAAGCAACTTATCTATGAATATGGTTTATTTTGAAATATAAAAATAACATTAACTATATTTAGTCACAAAAATATATTGCTAGAAATCCTTATATTTACTGACATGTCTTTTTCATCTTTAAGTGTATAAGGTTAGAAAATCATATTTATCTTGAGGCCACCGTGCGTTTATTATAAAAAGCGAAAAAATCCCCCGAAAAACATTTTTCGATGCACCCAGCATTGGTTCAAAGTGCAGCCATATGTTCACATATGTAGCATATGTAGCAGATGTTGTGTATAGCTTTTTTATTTTATTTTTAACTTTCTGTGGTAGATACTACACTATTATGGTATGGGCACAGACCTGCAGGTCCCTCTGAATTCCCATGCCCATGATAAGGAAAGATAAGAAATTACTTAATATCCCCGTTATGATAACATAAAACGTGACGAGTGCGTGACGTAAACTTGAGTAGTTCTTTATATGGAAACCTGAAGCTAAAAAAAAACCTTATTATAAAGAGGTCTTAACAATTCAGCATTATAATAATAATATAAATATGATTATTGAACCAACAACAACAACAACTGTATTCAAGGAATTTACAGGTGAAAAATAAATAATTAAGTCAAATAAAATTATTACTTCTTTCTTTAAAAGTGTGACCAGTCGTGGCGCAGCGGCACGTAGTGTGACGGTAAAACCGAGTGATTGTGGGTTCGATCCCCACTTGAGGAGATAAAATATTTACTTAAATTTATATTTC
>DWAN01000047.1:0-36457 GCA_018230445.1 Heliconius hewitsoni | reverse complement strand
GACCTAGTCATATCTACCTCGTCATATCTACAAATTTATTTATCTTTTTTTCACAATTATATCTATGTATATACATCGAAAACTAAATCAATATAGATAAAAAATACACAAATTTCGTACATTATTTCACAAAGAATTAAAAAACTTTGTTCATTTTGAGTATTTTATTAAATTAAAAAGCCTTCTAATAGCACCTTTGCCTGTTTAAATAAATTAGCGATTGCTTTAGAAAACTTGTTGCAAAGAAGTTAGAGCAGGCGAAAGCTTGTAAAGTATTCACAAATGCCTCGTTACGTTGTTGAAAGTGAATAAATAAAATGGTTGTGGCGCAGGGGCAAAAATTGTGACTGTAAAATCGACTGGTTGTGAATTCGATTCTCACTAGAGGAAATATTTCATTTCTTTTACTTAGGAAGTTAGTAGTATCTAGGGAAAAAAAATTGACCATAATATGGTCCTTGCTCTTGAGTTTATATTATAAATGGCGATTTTACGAACTATAGTTTATCTAAAGTCTAATATATTTAAGATGCACATAATAATTATAATAATATTAATAAAAATCATTTACTGTTTCACTTATTGCTAGCTTCGACAGCGTCAACTTAAATACTTACTGGTTTGCCCCCGTTTTCGAATGGAGTAATGTATGACACACGACACCATTAAAAATATAACATAATGTATAGACTGTAGTCTATAACCTGTATTGTATGTACCTAGTATATGCTTAATTTTCATATCTATTAGAAAAACTTTACAAATACCACCTAAACATTCTTTTTCTATTCAGGTATGAAATCTCTTATATATATTTCAGCAAACACATGCATATTAGCGTCACAAATATGATTTGTTCGCACTTCATTATCAGCTTCACGCTGTATCTCGCACGTGGACGGGTTGGTAGAGGGACCCTATTATTAAGTACCCCCATTTTCCGTCGTATGCAGGAAGCATTGCGTGTTGAGTGACGGAAATCAACGCTGCGCTTTGTCTCGGCAAATGAAAACATTAAATATTTTATTTCTTCGAGTAGGGATTGAATCCACAACCAGTCGCTTTTACGCCACGACTGGCCTCAAACTATATATCTATTACAACTTATAACAAACAACTTTTAATTAAGCGTTAAACCAACTTTACAATGTTAAACAGCAATTAGCAAGCAAATATATAACTCCACACGCTTAAAGCGGCCATACTTCGAACTCACCTGCACTAGTGCCAGAGTAACTTTAAAATTTATTTATCGTATGTTCTTAAGTTAATAGCTCGTATAAACTGGTTCGGTTAGAACATTTTATATGATGAATGAATTTATAATTTATTTTTACACTGTGAAAGTAATTTAAATTTAAATATCTATTAAGTACAAATTATATCATTGATGAGGCCAGTCAAAGACGACTGGCTGATAAAGCGTGACTGTAAAATCGACTGGTTGTGGGTTCGATCGAAGAGATGAAATATTTATTTACATTTATATTTTCATTTCTTCGCTCTGGTATCGAGGCAAAGCGCGACGTTGAGTTCCGCCACGACTCCACGCCAGAACTCGACTAGGTTCCCTGTGCCTATCCTGCTTAGTGCGGCATTCAGCGTGAAGCTGATTTAATGTTTAATTTAATTTATATCATTGACTATAGTGGCGGAGTTTCATGAGTTTCGTATATACCTAATATATGGGATGATTGTGGATGAGATCCTCATTTGGGGGACTACAAGATTTAATTATTTTAATTTATGTCTTTACGAAATGTTCCAATAATTCTCTAAGTATTTTAAATCAAGAGTCAATGGAGTTATATTATTAGCTAATTATTAGAAAGTTATATTAACTTGATTTTGTTGAAATTACTAAATTTAAGTCCACCAGTCCAAAATCCCTGGAATTCAAATGTTGGAAACTATCATACTAGTATAGTTAGAATATTTGTAACTAGACTTCCCGAATTAATATACACTATACAAGCACGACAAGAACAAATTAATATTTTTAAAGTGTTAATCCACACTTAGGAAGGAAAAATACTGGACCTGGTTGGTTTTCAAGAGGCGCGGGTTCGTATACCGAATTATACGTTTTCCAAATAAACATATTAATAATTGCTTTTATATGCAAAACCGCAAGTAGTAATAAAACATTAAACAAATTACAGTCATAAAGAATAATTAACTGTGCCATTATTAATAATTTTATAAGTTCTTTTAATAGAAGCAGCTATGTAAAATAACTATAATCTCCAATGGAGTGCTACTCAAATTATTCTCAAAGCTCGTCCTAAATCACGTGCTCAAGTTCCAAAGATTAAATTTAGGTGAATTAATAATTGGACGGTCGTAACCTTTGTTGGAGCCCTCGACATATATTTTAAGCGTAAGAAAACAATTACGTGAAATCGCTGAAACAAGGTCACAATGTAGAGATATTTGACGCCAGTTAACTAATTTATTAATTAACTACTTATCTTTTTTTATTCAAATTATTATGTGACGGTAATTGGAAGCCCTCACTAAAGGTTAAACAAATAGAATGATATGAATTATTGCAGTCTTTGCTATATTACTTAAACATTCTTGAAACAGAAGACAATAGTTGAATTAAAAAATCGAATATATTTGTACGTTTAAAACTTATGTATGCTAAAGAATACTTATAGATAAATTTATTTGTAATTACCTAACAACGGTAGTGCATAAAATCAGCGAGAAAACGTATGACCCATAACGGGTTGCGTAAACCATCGCCCCACTGCCGGCACTAGTGAAGTGGAAAGCAAGGTCCCCGGCAACTTATTGTATTTGACAGTGTTCTCATTAGGTCCAGTAAAACAATAACACAGGAAGGAAACGAGCGGGAATGAGCTCTCATGCCGCGTGAAAACTATCACGGCACAAAGAAACCACTTCGTTCCACTAAATTTAACATGACTATAAATGAACGTTGCAGTCGCAAAATGACATTAGTCGAACGTTGCCGGTGACAATTACATCAATAAGATGTTGACATCAGTTTTCACTCTCATGCTTGCGTTAATCGGAACGCAAGCAATTAAAGTCGAACTATCTGACGAGAGGACTCCTTATGATTATGTAAAGGAACGCTTAGATGCGATCGGAACTGATCCTAAGTATGGCATACCGTTGTCTAACTCATATGAAGTCGAAGAAAGTGAAGATTATCCTGAGGAGATTCGGGGAGAAGCGTCCAACGTTTTGAATACTGTGACTGGTGTTGGTGGTATTGGATTGCAACAAGGTGTTGGATTGCAGCAGGGTATAGGATTGGGTGGACTCAACGGATTAGGTGGTATCGGAATTGGTCAAGGCTTAGGACTAGGATATGGTGGCTTAGTTAATGGGGCCGGTATTGGTGGTATTGGTGGGGTTGGAGGTGGCGTTGGACTTGCTAATGGAGTTGGCATCGGGAATGGTGTAGGTCTGATTAATACTGGCTTAGGAGGAATAGGCGTTGGAGGAATCGGACTTGGCAACGGCTTATTGTACCATCCACTCTTAGGCGCTCAAGTAGGTGGTGGTTATGTAGATAAAAAAGCTTATGATGCCGCTCAAAAGAAAGGAGCTGATGAAAATATTGAAAAAATAGAGAAAAAAGCTGGAGAAGAGGCAAAACATGGTCAAGAAGGTTACCAACAAGCCGCTGCAGCCGCTAAAGCTGAAAAAGGAGAATCTAGCTTTTATAAAGGCGAAGAAGCAAAGAAAAAAGCAGCTGGAGATGAAAAATTTTATGAAGGAGGTCAGAAACTTGACAAACAAGGTATTTGTACATCTTTCTTATTATGATAGTTACAAGTATTGTCCGCATAGTATTTTAGAGGAAAAAGATAATCATCAATTGTAAATATAGAAAACACAAAATGATTACATAACAAAAACAAAAATGTAATTTTTAAAACACAAACTTATTTTTTATTATTTTACATTACAGGAGCAAACGAAGAACAATTAAAGAAAGCTAAGAGTCACAAGAAGGGCCATGTAAGCAAAGGATTTAAAACATCAAGCAGTAAGAATGAAGAAGAGAAATCAGAAAGTTTCTACGATGAAGCCCATGACGAATCTGACCATAAGGTTGCCGGACACAATGCTGGGTCATTTGGAGAGAACTCAAAGCATGGATTTAAGGGAGCTCACGAGGAGAAGGTACTTGATTCTAATGCACAAGGCAAGGAAGGACACCACGTGTCTGAACAAAAAGTAGATGACTCCAAAGCTAATAAGGTAAGAAGAGGTTTCAGCACATTTATTTTGTAAAGTACTGTTTAACGATTTTAACGATTATTTTTTAATATTAAGTATACATTTTTATATTAATATTGTAATATAAAAATAGTACATTCAATTGCTAAATTTGAGCTTAGATAGTGGACATATTTATAGACGTTGTTATGTTTAAGTTTTTTTTTAAACAGACATATTTCAGTTCGGTTCAGTTCTATAGTTATGGGGTGTCGAGTGTGTACAGAAATATTTACAACGTAATTATTTATATCTTATGACAACCGAAACGTGTATTCAAATAAAATACCTTTTAATTGTATACAAAATACATAACCAATAATTCACTGATGAATACAAACATCAAATATAATTAAACTAAAAACAGAAAAAAAATAACATAAATAATTGAAATAATCAGTATTCACGTGCACTCGCGCTTTTTTCAATGCAAATATTTATTATGCAAAGTTTGTTATTTTTGCGCTCTTACATTAATGTCACTTCCATTAAAAATTCCTTCCAGCTGACTTTTTAAAAAAATGCTGTTGCATAATTACTGTGTGCTCTTTTGTAGATACGTAGCTAAGAGGAAATTTTATTAATTGTGCAGCACTTAAAATATCAGAAACGAAGCTCATACTATTTTTAAAAAGATTCTTTTTAACTTAATGCTTAGCAGAAAAAAATATGATGATTGGACTACCGACTTTAAATATCTTGATATTAACATTATCGTATCTTTAAGATTGAATTTATACGTCCTTTTTAAATATTTCAATACAATAGATAATAAAGAAAAAACGTAAAATTAAGCGACTAATTTTGATAGATTATTCAAATGAATATAACATACATAAATATTAATGTAAATAAATTAATGTTAATCTAAAGTACGTGCTTTGAAACACAAATTAAGTAATCATCTGGCTTTTCATCTGACGTTTGATAATTTCTTGTGTTTGAATATCATATTATTAAAAGTTTATATCATTTATTAAGTAAAAAACATGTTAATTACTAGAAAAGATAAAACTCTAGACATAAAATTATAGGATGAAAAATAATTAAAGAACAATATAGCATATATAGATGACACGGTAATTTAGCAATTACCAATTTGGCAAATATTTATTAAAATCTACTGTATCTAAAACACGTGTTGATGCATAGCGCGGCGTTGAGTTCCACCACTCAACCCGCATGGCCTCCAGAACTCGGCAGAAAGTGGGGAACGCAGTGTCTAAATACTAGGTTCCCTCTGCCTAACCTGCTGTGTGCGGGATACAGCGTGAAGCTGATTTAATTTGATTTAATTTTTAATAAAACATTTAGGAAAAATAAATATTTTTCTGGTGCTTATTATACAGTAATGTGTTTTGTACTATAAATAACACTAACAAATATTTATTTACTTAAATTAAAACACAAAGTATTTAATAATTTACTTTTTACAGGGTGAATTCCTGCAAAAGGGCTTCAAAGAGGGTACGGAGTTGTTAGAAAAGTTCAACAATTTGGGTGCTCATGCAGTCCACGGTCACCAAGAAGCCAGCGGCGGATATCAACAAAATAAGGGCATTCTACCTATACATTGATTCCAAAACGATTGTTAACTTTCACCGTCACTTTTACGAAATACATATTATTCGAATCTTATCGTATTTTTTTTTCTAAACCACTAATGAGTAAAGTTAGTACAACTTTTATTAGTTTTGGAAAGTTTTTTAATGACTTTCTCGTTTTCTCACCAATTCTCATTATCTCTTATCGCAACAGTATAATGTGGGAGATAGATTATTTATCAAAAGCTACAAATCTGTCTATTCTCCTGAATGTCTTCGATCCGTTTCAAGAGACTTTGAGTATTGAAATAAATAAATTAATTAATTAATAAATTAGCTTTACGCTGTATCCCGCACATAGAAGAGGGCAGTGGGAGCCTAGTATTAATACACTCCGTTCCCCACTTTCTGCCAAATTCTAAAGGCGTTGTTGAGTAGCAGAACTCAACGCCGCGCTTTGCCTCGACACCAGAGCGAAGAAATGGAAATATAAATTTAAATAAATATGTCATCTCCTCGAGTGGGGATCGAACCAACAACCAGTCCGTTTTACAGTCACACTTTGTGCCCCTGCGGCACGACTGGCCTCTTTGGGACTGGACTTTGAATATTAAATAGCTGGATATAACTCTGTGATTTGTCTAATATAATCGAGAAAAAGGAAATAACTCTCTGTAAATGTTCCTCTAAGTAGGCGTTAAACCCAATAACCTGCGTGACAGCGTACAACAAAAGTTATTATAATTGAGAGCCCCATTGCACAGTACATAAATACGCTACTTATATTACAAGTACTACAATTCACCGTAATGCCTTCTACAGTACAATATCATTTCAAATGTCAACATTACCTTGAATATGATTAGGTAGATCAAACAAAATATATCACAACAGCCATTTTTTTATTCTTTAGAGGAAGATTTGTAGAGAGACCCGATCTTTGGAGTAAAAGCCAGTTAATATGGGAGTCTTGCCCACTTAAGCTCTCCAGGCTGTCTTCAATACTATACCTTATGTAATCAGACTGGTCTAACATTTATATAAAAAATATAAATGTTATAGAATTTGCTATATACAAAAAACAACCATAATAAAACATAGCGCTTGTAGCATACGTTTAAAAAGTCTGCTCTACTTTTTCTATAAACAAATTCAAGTATATATTAATGAAATGGCAAAAAGTAAACCACAGATTATCTGAAAATATTTTTTTTTATTATTAGAACCGAATGATATATAAAAAAATGCATAAGCCAAATTAAAATAAAAAAGGACAAGTGAAACAAAACATTTAATCAAAATTTATTAAGACATGCTAACAAATGAAATTCATTTAATAACTTTTGCTTATTTATAATGCATTCTGTGAGGTCTGTTCAAAGAACATTTCTTGGTATAACCATTACAGTACAAGATATTTGGTGATTTTATTGAAATGTTAGACGAATATCCAGATTCGATGCTCGATTGACTAAAGATAGATCTAAAATAAAAAAGTATTACATTATTATATATTTATTTATGAATCACTGAGGACAATCGTAGCGACAGACTTTGGGTTCGATTCCCACGCGAGGTAGCTTTTCCGTAGCGTAATTTACCTATTATTTGATATTTTTTTTAGCTTCACACTGTATTCCGCATATAGCAGGGTAGGCAGAGGGAACATGGAAACTTAATATTAAAACACTTCGTTCCCATTAAGATATAATGATAATATGTTCAAAGTATGTGAATTACACCTGACGGCTATGGGCTCAATTCCTACTTAAAAATAGGAATTGAGCCCATAGCCATTAAAAAACTGCTTAAAATATTTTCATATTTTCATAATACGACAAAACACAGCGCTAAATTACGCCTCCCATTATTAAATTAGACAGAAATTTGTGAATATACTGCCTTAACGTTATGTGGCCTCTAACTATTTTAGAACAAGACATGATAAAAAAAAGCCATTTTAAATGACATTCGCACAAGCAACGCAAGCAAAGTCACTTCGCTACTAGAATACCGTTTAATTTTTTAGAGATTCTTTAAAAAGTTGGAGTACCCGGCCGATTCGGGAGTGGGGGGCGTGGACACTGTCGACGATATCCTATTCGATGTGTTTGACCTCTGAAATTGTTTAGTCGAAAAATATCAAGTTATAACTATATGCATAGAATAAGAAAGAATACGGAGTGTTTAGTCACTACAATTCTTTATATCATGCAGAAATACATTTATATTAAAAAAACAGTATTACAGTCCCAAAAGAAAGCTACAGCTAGCAGTTCCGCAGATAATAATTAAATATATAAGATAGAATACAATAACAAAAATCTAATTTAAATTTCAAAATAACGCAACAAATTACCAATAATTGTTCTTCCATATTTTATACCAATAATAAACATTAAGTTAATAAATCAAAGTTAAACATTTTAAAAGTGTAGCTCATTAAAAAAATAACACGAACCGAAATTTTTTTAATTGAAAACTGGTGAAATCGAGAAAATAAATAGGATTAATTAATTCGAGACCATTTTTTGAACGTTTCATTGCGGCCACAACAAGCCACCTCATTAGAAGAGCACGGTTTAATATTTTAAGCTTTGTTTCACGTTGAGTATTTAAAACGTACCATTTAGTGGGAAAGTTGTTTTTGTACGGACAAAAGAATAATTTCACAGAACTTTTGTTTATCTTACTTATAAAAAGAAAGATACGTATTTCTTTTTGTTTTCTTTTCTTTTCTTTTTTTGTTCATTCATCTTAGGGGTTCGAGTAAGAAAAATATTGTGAGAAAATTTATATGCCGCTTATATAATCTTATGGATATACAAATCATAAGTTGAATTGTTAGCTTAGCTTAGTTTTTTAAAGTGAAAATTTAAATTGTATGGTTCAACTTGGTTCGAGAGTAGACTTTATGAGAATGTATATAAAACTTCTGACGATCTGACCATAATTTTCTTACTCTGTAAATATTTCTAATTGACTAAAGCATTTGTAGTATAGTGACTAAATACTCTATTTTTGACAGTACCTTTATTTACATATTTATTAATATAAATAAATAGATACAAGTATTTATAGTACATACGTATGCGTTATACTTATATAAATTATATTCCAAACAAACTATTTTAAGATAATCTGTACTGAATTTTAAGACGAAATAAATATACACATACCAATATAACTCAATCATAATATATATAGTTAATTAATTACCTAAATTTCGATAGTTTTATAGTATAAAGCGCAAGTTTTCTTTGAAATTCTATCTTTATATTTTTTTTTGTGGGATAAGTGGAGAAATAGTAGTTATAAACCAAAAAGATTATTGACTTTTATTTATGTTTTAGTTACAAAATAAACGGAGAGACAACATAGTGACAAACCACTTTTGTTTATTTCTTAAATTGAACTCTACGAACTTTGTGATAATCTCATTAAACTAAAATACATATGTATATATAAATATAGCATTTAAACTCGCTATCGCTATATTTTATCTTCACGGATCTCAAGTACAGGTAATATACTCCGTTTCTCATTGTTCAACGATTTTTTTACAGAAAAGATTCTCAAATAGCTATTTTAAACTCTATGTATTATATTATCACATCTTATAAATGAACATAAATGTAACATTGGTCACGTGGTACACATCGAACCTACAATCAGGTCTCGAGAGTACTATCAGACACTATCCCACTGCATTATGATACATTTATACCTATCAATTTTTTTTTAAGCTTCCCGCTGTAACCCAGCACAGTAGCAGGGTAGACAGCAGGGTAGTCATAGGGAACCTACTGTTAAGACAATCGCAAAATATGACATCGCGTGTTGTGTGCTGGGACTCAACGCCGCGCTTTGTCTAGTTACCAGAGCGCGGAAATAAAAAAGAATGAGAATCCCACGACCGTCCCGTTTACAGTCACATGCAGTGTCACTGCGCCACAATATAAGTACCTATACATAATAATAATAATACAACTATATATAATATTTATTTATTTATTTACCTGACTATTGGGATGAGATCGATGCTTGCTTATCCTCGTAGGGGTCACAAGGTTGGATTGATACAGTTGCTATTGTAAATATAATTTATATGAAAATTCTAAGTGCATAAACCAAAAAAATATTAGTTAAATAAAGTGAAATATCATTAAATTCTTTGATAGTGATTATGTTTTTGATTGACACAAGAATACATTATCGTACTTTACTGTATCTTATAATCATTTCTTAATATAGTTTCTGTATTGATTTTATACGGGACTTTTTTATATGGATATACCATATGAGTACATACGTATATACACTGTACAGTTTATGCATTTGAATACAAACTTTAATCAATTTGTTTATGTAACAGAGTCAAAAGTCTTAAAGATATGGTTGCTAGCTTAAGTCGTATCAAAATTATCTTTTATGTTATATTGTTTACAAAACAAATCTCCCTATTAATGGGAATACCCTAAGCCTAAGACAGTTGTGTATATATTTATAAATAATCAAATATGGCGGAAGTTTCCTTATTTATGGTGAAAGGTCACATAGATATTAGTAGGAAAATGATATTTAATATCTTTTAAATTTTTTATTTAGAATGTACGTATCTATGTAAGTTATAATGCAACGCGACACAGTATTCGAATTACAATTTGATAATGTCTCATACACAGAACATTCTTATAAATTTACGGAAATATCTTCATATATTTTCCACGATTTATGATATAGAGAGCTGTTATATGTGATCATCCCTCTTCACTTCTTTTCTCCATTTCAAAACGAATTGCCTATTTTAACCCATATCCCTAAATTATCTAATGTTGACTTCGTCGATGTTAAAGCGATGTTAAAGCGCTATTCCAATCTTAGGAAATAAAAATACTTTGAAAAAGTATAAAAACATTTTACATAGCGGGATTTGAACCAGCACTTCTTGAAAACCGTCCAACAATTAATTTTCTGAAAATGTAGTTTTAATCAAACACAACTATCCTCTCACATAAAACGAATACTTATACTATATCATAATCTCTTATATACATTTCAAGTTATATAGTAGTATAAAAGTAAGCTCACATTATACGGAGTGCTTTTAGCCGGCCGCTTGTACGTGGGCGTAGTCTGAATGAAGCTGGGCGACAAATTGGTACCGGGCGATATGGGAACGCTGAATGGCGATGTTTGTTCTAAAAAAAACGTCTAAAAATATATCGAGAATTCTGAAAAGATTATAAAAATATGTAGCAACTGGGGTTGTCAAGGAAAAATATTAATGGACGCGGCGTTTTTTTCCTATTTTTTGCCGTTTTGTATAAGGGTGGAAAATCAAAAGGTTCTGAAAAAAATTATATTACTGGAGATATTTCAGAAATGTTATATATAATATTCAAAATATTTCATTAAATAAGGCAAATTACGTCAATTTAGACTACTGTTAAAGTAAGCGTAAACTTGTCTGAAATTGTGTATTACGTAAAATTTACCATGGTGCAATCTCAATATCGTGCTTGATTGAACAGCGCGGTTATGAACATATAATAACACTTAAACTTTTAGTAGCGTCTCTGAGTGCAGCTAGCGTAAGTAGTTTAAACCAATCTCAGTCTTTCTTGAAAAAATCTCTTTTTAAACTTATTAAGTAACTTTACGGTACTGACTTAAAGTTATTAAATAACTTTGGTAACAGAGTCCGTTATAAAAGGATTACGACTACGCTTCAAAGTTCGAAGTGCTTCTATCTAGTAAACTGCTTGAGAACTTAACATACCAAACAAACTATTTCAATGTATGCTTGAACAGTGAGTATTGAATGTTCAATACTATTTAGTACCTACTTACAGATTTTTGAAAAAAATTATATTGAGCATATTAATTATTAAAGTAAAAAGTTATAATATATTGAAAAAACCGGCCAAGTGCGAGTCCAACTTGCACGTGGCCCGTCGTTTTCGGTCCCGTACTGTTTTCTTTTTTATTTACGCTTTATATTTCTAAAAAAAAAGCTTCACGCTGTATGCCTAACGGGGTAGTCAGAGAGAAAGCAGTGCCAAACGCTACAGTCTCTGCACAACTCTTTCGCCTCGCACTGTCATCAACCTCTTCATACATGCCCTTTGGGGGGCACTCCTGCTTCTTACGTGATCTTCCTCTAGTATCTTTGATACTGTGTTTTCGAAGGTCAACTGAGATTTCCTCCTATGTCTCTTAGCGCTCACTTTTCCGTTATAAATGTTTATTGCCATTCTTTTTTTCATTTCTTTCAAATACAAAGGAGTTTACTATGAAAGGCTTGGCTGCGGGGACTCCTACCAACCGTTACGAGGGCTGTAACGTTCCATCCGACACGTGCAACTCGCGACACTCTCGTGTTAAGTGGCGACAAGAGCGGCGTTGGGGACCGCCACGCAACCCGCAATGTATGATATGACGGAAAGTGGAGGACGGATTTACAAATAGCTTTTCGTTTCTAGTTACTAAATTGCACATTTTTTAATTTTTAGACTAATTAAATGTATTTTCTCCTGAACCTGTAGAGGCTAGCTGCCAAATTTCATAATTCTAGGTCAAGTGTAAGTAACCTATTAATGTTGATTCCCTTTACACTGTCGAAATACGCGTTATTTGTTGATATAAACGACCATGTTTTTTTTAAGTATATGTAGTAATAAGATTTTTTCAGGAAGTCATGGGAACATAGATCTCAGTATATGGTTTGAATTTCAACTCGATATCCCTAAACGTTCCTGACATACAGACAGACGGACAACAAAATTATCTTATAAGGGTTCCTATTTCTGTAAACGGTACGGGACTCAAAAAAAATTTTCATTCATCAAGGCGACTTAATAATTAGAATTTTAATTTGAATTGCTTTAAATCTAAACTCTTTCTTACGATCCTTCATCATTGGTACAGATGTTTTTTTACGCGTCTCGCATATTTAGCATGGCAGGTAAAGTCTCTACTTGGTAAGGTCTATTCTCCATAGACCAAGTATTCAAATTGCTTAACAGGGTTAAGTTACTAACGTAGATACGTTAAGATACAAGTAATTTAACTTACAAGTACATGTATATACAAAATTTGAGAAGCTCCAAAACACATTAAAATGTTAAAATATACACTTTATTAGGTATCTTAATTGAATGGCGTTGCATATTTAAACGACGGGCGGACCCGGTTTGACTGTGGACATTGCGTGAATAAAGATGAGAGGCAGATTACTACTGAATGTGATGACGTTTACCCAGAAAGCACTAATACTTTAGATAATTAAAACAATTTTGATTTATTTACTAGGTTGTTTGTTACTGTAGTGTTGGGTAAATTTCAATTACAACTAACTTTTATATTACAATTAACAATATCAGTCAAAATGTCAGTGAAACATTGACTTGCAGTGCTACTTATGACCAGAACAACCAGACCAACAAACTAAGAACTAAAGTCTTAATAAACTTTTGTCTTATTTGCATCTATAGAGAATGTATAATAAAATATTAAATCAAATTTACAAAGTAATATTAAAATTGGGAAGGGTAAAAGTTAATTAAAAAATACTGGCCGGCCCGTCGTGATGCAGGCGGTCGATTCCCACTCGGAGGAGTGAATTTTTTTCATTTCCTCTAGTAAGTAGGAAAAGTGCAGTGTTGAGGTCCGCACAATACGTAATACCTATAGAATTTGGCGGTAAGTGGAGAACGGAATTATCTTAATAGGAACGGAGTATCTTAGCACTAGTATTCCTATACAATCTACTAAAAGTATTTAAAATATTACTAAGAAGATTTATAAATCATGGTAAGTTTTAGGTAGAAATTCTTTAGTCACATCGACAAGTCACTTGTGGGTGTACGATAAATCATCGACAAAAGAATGCCTGAATAGACCGTAGGCACGATAATTTTATATAAAGACCATATTTTATACCTTTTATTACGATTTTTGTTTTTTTGTTTGAACAATTTTACAGAAGAATTAAATCTTTTAAGTTGACTTCGTTTTCTTTAAATTATAGAGAAGACCAGTATAGATACTATAATGAAACTTGTGTCCTACTCCTAAGAATCATATAAACAGTAAATTGCCTAGCAAATGCAAAAAACCAACTTTATAAAAGTACTTAAGTATGGGTTACTTATAGAAAAATTATAGAATAAGACTAGGTTACTCGAAAATAGGAAGAATTTTCGAATTAAAAGTACTATAAGTTGAACATTAATCACAAAGACATACGGTACCATAAAAATAAATGTAATATAATGTAAGAAGGCAATTTTTGTTGGATTAATAGTGAATTTTTTTAAAAACTGAACTCGTAAAGAATTTTCATTTATTTTTTCAGTTCAGTTAGACAAAGAGAACCTAGTGATAAAATACTTCGTGTTTTACTTTCTGTTTCTTTTTGGAGATATTCTGTCTCTGTATTAATATATATTGGAAATAAACGCCGCGTTTTGTTTTCCATAATATAGCGTAGAAATAAAAACAATTCAATAGTTGTTGTCAGCCGATACGCACCAGCGCCATTACGGCCTAGAGGAAAATGAATACATTGAAATTGTTTTAATTATTTCGGGAATATTTCACATAATTCATAAAAGCCACAACCAACGTACACAGTTAAAAAATCCCTTAAAGTACTAAGGTTTTAACCTTGTGACATTGCTATTAACATAAAAGAGATTATAGTCATTTTCCACAGTAGATGACAAAAGATTCTGTAATTTTCCCCCTTAAAATATAAAATTTGTAATAATAATATAAGATAATTAGAATAATAATGCTAATAATTTATAAGCTCGTTACCCTTTTCTGCCCCGAGGGAATAACTAGAGTCGAATGTGCCTACGAGTTATATATAGTTATTTAATTCAAAGTTTAGTATCAGAACTAAAATTTCAGATCAATTAATAATCACAACGAATTATAATGTTATAAATAATATAAGCAGATAAAATAAAGGAAATGTCTAAAAATCACAGCTTAAATTCTATGTAAGAATTTTATAGCTATATATTTCAAAGTATACTATAACAATTCAAAACAAATTCCGTCAAAACAAAACATTTGAAAAAAGCTTACTTGATTGTCCATTTAACTGTGCTTCTAAAGTTTTAACAATTTTCTGATAGTCTTTTAGTTGTTTGTGTTGTTTTTGGCATATTTCTGTCATGCGTTTTAATTCGTTTCGAGCTGTATAGAATTTCTTTGCCTGTAAAATGTTTTAATATATGACTATCTGAAACGTTTCTCTTTATTGTGATGCAGGCCGAAAACTTAGTGTTAAATCGTCCGTTCATTCATAGCTTATTTACAACGAGATGGTTAAACTAATATATTTTTCTATATAATCGATCGTACTCAGATACAATTACGCCCGATTGTGGCGCGATGGCTCTGTTGTCATATGTAAAATATTTTGTGTGTGCATGATAATGAAAATGTAACTAATAAACTATTATTGAGAAACCCAAAACAAAGATTTTTAAAATTTTAGTCGGTTTGTTGTCCGTTTGAGCACTCTTATCTCAGAAACTGATTAATTGGTAAATTTAAATTAAATAAATAAAACCTTAAATATTCATGTTTGTTTTATTGCAATCGTTTTATAAATTTAAAAAAATATCATTATTAAGCAGACGAAGTCGGAAGCAGGTCGTTATTTTGTAATATAGCTATTAGAAACGCACGATACGCTTTATTATATCAGAAAATTCTTCAAAGCGTTTACATTTTCACTTAACCATCTAAATTAGATCATATTTAGAGAAGCTTTTAAAATATGATTTTACTCAAATATCTGGCGAAATATGACACGAACGAAATTACTCATGACCCTTCTTACACAGAAATCGTTAAGGTATTATAACTACGGACGTTTAATGCTATACAAATTGCGCAAAATATTTTCTTTTGGCAGTAAGGTATTTAATAAGGTTGGGCAGAAAAGACCCCCAAAGATTAAAGGCAGAGTGTTAATTAGCAGAAGGTAATTAAGCTGGGAAGGCTGCCTGCATAAAATTTTGCTGACTTTATCACGCTCGGTATGACAATTTAAATACAGGTAATTTAAATATTTATTATGAATTAAATGTTTTTGCGTTATTAGACGTTCTTACGAAATAATAATGGTGAAAAATTTCACTGTTATAATATTTGGTTCAAATTGGAACGTAGCTGTTAAAACTGAATAATGAAAATCGATACACTTTAGGTTAATAGATAAAAAAAACATGTTTCATTAACTTTCGTAAAACGTTATTCCTGTAACATCATATTCGACCAAAATTGAGGAACGGAAGTGCGTTAATAGAAAACGAGTACCTTAGCACTCGGTTCCCAGGTTCCCTCTGTCTACATTAAAAAATCCTTGAGTTTCCTGCCTGCATACGACTCAATTGGTTCTTTTCGTTAGTTAAACAGATAAATCGACTGAATGTCAATGTCTAGCTAAAGTAAGGATGTAATTAATTATTAGCTAACAATTATGGGTTAAATGTTCAATTAATGAAAACTAAAAGTCCCGTTATGACATTTTAGTGATTGTCAAAGGTACCTGTAAATTTTGTTTACTGTTTTAGTTTTGTTAGCTCATAGGGCTCAGGTTGTTTTTTGATAGGTCTTCGGTATCACTAATGAAGTTATAGGTTTTTATTTTTTCTGATAGTTTTAAAATGTGTACTTATAATTTTCCAACAAACGAAATAAAATATGTTCTGTACGCATAAATATATATATTAAATGAATAAAATTTTAAAATGAAAAAAAATATTTAAGCGATTTTACCGACTGCAATAAGTAAGATAATAATCTTCTTCTATGCTGTCTCTGAAATTGTAAAACTTCGCAGCTCTTTTTAATTAATTCTTCAGGATCTGTAAAATAATCTTGAATTTCTTGGTTCATCTGCAAAACAAACCAAGTCTTATATTCTTATAGCTTAATTAAAAGTGACTTTAGAATAATACTTACATCTGGAACGAGTTTCTTAATGGAACATGGTGCACGGCAAACCAAGCAAGTGCCTTCTTTGACGCCTAAATATTTTAGAATTATTTTACAATTTATAATCAAATAATGAAAATATGAGCACAATAGGTAATACAAAACGCACCATTGTTAAGACAATTGTTACAAAACATATGACCGCAAGATGTCAAATGTAATGTAATCCCAGGTTCCAGTTGAACATAACAATTATTACAATGAATCCAATCCATTTTTAAGTTAAATTATTTATTTTAATCAATGATAAAAGAAAAAAATGTGATTTAGAACAGCACATTATAAATCTCTTTGTTTTGTACATTGACAGGCGTCCGCCATTTTGAAAATTTTATGTTCTTTTAAGGTACACTGTAAGCTACAAAAAATAAATGCACAATCAATATATCAATATCCCTTAATCGATTATAATTTTTTAAACATTTTTTTATATATATTTATTTCAGTTTTTTATTTACTAAATATAACTAGATACACTTATGAATTTAATTTGCATAATTTACACTATTATTTAAAAATAATATATGTAAAACCCGGTAAAAAGTATTTATTTATTTTTAACTAGATAGGTTGCAGGCGTTGTCATAATGCTAAGAAATCAACACTTTCCGCCACTTAGCGAAAACGCAAGCGATTATATATTCTGGTTCACTATTGGGCATAGGGAAAATAACAACAATATTTTGTTACTCCTGATGCATGCTTACAAATAAATATTTAGATTTTAAATTCTCTATTTAAATTTAAGATTTTGAAATCTTGTTTGATTGTTATAGTTGCCGAATTTACAATAAGCTAAATACCATTATAACGTACTCCCTAATATTTAATAAAGTATAAACATTCAGTAAAAAAATATTTTTTATCTTCTTGTATTTTTACTTATAATAACATTTTAGATGTGTCTGATTCAATATTTAATTAATGTTTATATATTATGACCAGCTACAGCAAGATAGCACAAGCACGTGAATATATAAAAGAAGCTGTGTACTCTACGTCCAGTCGTGTTTACATACGCGCATGGTCGCCCGCCTGACCATGACTTTGAAATATATAATTGTTTTAATAGCTTTAATCAGTGCAAATGTCAACGGCAAATCTTCTTGTATGTTTTATTATCATTTTTTATTTTTTTATTCAAAATTATTTAAAGTTATTTAATTCATGATGATTTGATGAATAACACAATGTGGCTGTATTTATTTCTACTTAAGTGTAAAAAAAAATATGATGGCGCGCATTTTACTGTCATTCAATTCAATGGTGTTAATTAGTAAAACAACATTCTATAATGAACGCATTCGATATAAATATTATTCCGTGTGATATTGCAATGTAAATTATTGTAAATTTACCATTTTTAGACAAAATATGCGTGCCCGCACCATATTTGAGGGCCTGCGAGGCAATGCTTGAAGTACCTACAAAGAGCAAGGCTGTCTTGGAATGTATTGCAGCGAGGGATAGGTAAGAAAATATTTTTATTTACTGTATTATATTTTTATATGTATACACTTGACTTGCAAACTATAATGTACTTGAAACCGATTACTTCTTCATAATTAAATATTATATGTAAATCGATATGAATTCTTCTGCAATAGAAACGAAGAAATTAATTTTTTTTTTTTCAAAACCACAGCGAATGTTAAGAAAAAGTAAATTAAAAATAAAATTTGCTGAAAACCAGTAAAGCTATTTAACAACGTAGGAAAGACGAAGTTAGTCGGTTAACGTAATTTATCATTGTGACATTTATTGGATGCCTACTAATTGTATTACCTTCAAGATTTGACGCACTTTATTCTTCACCATCCATTAGTCATGTCCCAACGTCGTTAATCGAGTTTAGTGTCTGGGAAGGTTTTAATGTATACCATTATATATTACTAACAATATTTAAAAAAAAAATTTAAAAATAAAATTTTATTTTGAACTTTATCTTCGTTTATTGTTTTAAATAAATAAGATTTAAGATTTTTTTATTAGAGAAAAGTTCAGATACTTGAGTACATATATAGCTATAGTAATTAAAGTTAATGAGTTAAGCGGACTAAATTTACAAATATGCATCAAGCTCTAATGCGTGTAATTCAATATAGCGCGATACATTCATATAATAAGTAATATAGGTTATGGAGCCCAGTCGTGGCGCAACGCAGGGGACAAAGTATAACTGTAAAATGGTTTGGTTCTGATTCCCACTTGATGAAATTAAATATTTATTCAAATTTATATTTCCATTTCTTGGCTCTGGTGTCGAGCCAAAAGCGCGGCGTAGAGTTTCGCCACTCAACACGCAATGCCTCCAGAAATCGACAAAAACTGGGAAACATGCTGTGTTAATACTAGGTTCCTTCTGCCTCCACTGCTGTGTGCGGGATACAGCGTGAAGCTGGTTTTTAATATATATAGGTTATATTATATCTATAGAATTTTGTGGAAGTTAGGAGCGAAGTGTTTTTACACTAGGCTCCCTCTGCGTGTGTGAACCTAAAAAAATATCTTAATTTAAATACCTTCTAGAATAATTAAAAAATTAAAGTTTTAAATGAGACATTTGTACAATCCATCAAACAAATATAAAACAATATGATAACATTATGTTCTCAGTTTGATAATTTTACTAATTCTATTGACCTTTTAATTTTAAAAGAAAAATCTAACGTAACTAGAAACTAAACCCGCATTGTCGCGGCTAATACTAGTAAGCCATTTTTATTCTACCTATAAGACTACGTGCTCTGAATATGAGAGTAGAACACGTAAGACTCATATCTTTATAACAAAGCCTTTATTTATAGAGCAATAAGGGCCACAACTTTCATCATTCAATGTCATACATAAACATTCGTATTCGTATATACTGCAATCACGGATAGAAATAAATCTCACTTTATCTCAGAATCTGTCCTCGGAGGTTAGTCCGTACTAATCAATTGTATGGGAAAATTGAATCGTTTAAACATACCAATATCTGTGTACCATGCGTACGTAAATTCTTTTATAATGGACCTAGTAATAAGTTCTGATTTTAAAGAAATTAACTATATATGTGATGCACAAGGTGTGTCTCTAAGCAAGACGGTTGTGGGTTCGATTCCCACTCGGAGAAATGAGATATTTGATCATTTCATTTTTTCGTAACAAGCGCGACGATGAGTTGAGTTGATGATGTTAAGTGGCTAACACTTAACACGTAATGCTTCCAGTATTACGCGAAAAGTTGGGAAAAGGAGTGTTATAACACTAAGTTCCTTAGTTCCCTCTTCCTACCATGCTATGTGTTGGACACAATGTGAAACTGAAGTTTTAACAAGTCATACATACTTTTTACTTTTTTTCAAAGCAATAAAAAAACTTATGGAAGTTAGATATTAATATTAGATTTTTTTATAAGAACGACACAAACACACTTATATATATCTATATAAAACCATTAATCCTTCTATGATTTCGCGAGACAAAGCGCAAGCGAGGCGCTAGTTAATTAAAATCAAAGCAAAATCTAAAATAATTTTATCTAACAAGTGGTGGCAATGTAGAGTCGCTTTTGGGAGTCAGATTGAACCTTCAATTTCATAAAGCCCTGAATCAATTTGATGTTGAACACGTTCAATCCCCAATTTATCTAAATTGGATAAGATATTACGAACTACATGACTTCCTCTGACAGTTTAATTTAGATTAAATTATTTTTTCTTCAGATATCTATCGCCTTCAACTCGTTATTTGCTAGATGGCGAAACCCAACGCTGCATTTTGCCAGGTCGTTGTCAATACTTCAAAATGTTTTTTTGTTATATATTATCGCCTTCTCAAGTAACGATAGAACGTGATAACCACCGCTTTCCGTCCATTTTAGAGTCGTTATAGACTAGGTGGTGGAACTTAACGCCGCACTCTAACCAGATCAATTCAATTACTTAAATATCATCATTCCCCCATAGTAAGGATCAAAGAGAATGGTAACCTTAAATAAAAATTGTGAATTTATACTTATAAAATAAATTCTGGTTCCGTCTATAATAAGCTTTTATACTCTGATACTCGGCTTATCTCTTTCATTGTTGTTACTTGTTAACGATATCGTAGGTATATCATATATATATAAATGTTTACATTTTCCACGCGGATATTTGCGTCTGTGAGCAAAATTGGTATTTGAGAAGCGCCTTTTGTCCTCCAGTTATTTGCTAGTGTCGACAAACTTTGTTGAAAAAATATAAAAAGTTATCGAAATATTTTTTATTTTGCTAGGTTTACTCAAAAAAACATTTAAACTGTAGGTTAAAATTTTATATGACAAGATCCTTTCTTATGTATTTCGAGTTGAAAGAAAAACAGAAACATTCATTACCAACTATTTAGAAAATTAGTGAAACATGTCCATTTTATTTGCAGGATGGAATGTCTGTCGTACGTGCAGCAAAGACAGGCTGATTTTGTTCCAGTTGATCCTGAAGATATGTACGTGGCATCCAAAATACCTAACCAGGATTTTGTTGTATTTCAAGAGTACAGGACCGATGATGAACCCGATGGTAAGTATTTTTAAAACTTAAATTAAAAAATAAATTTAGAATTCAATTTTTTTTTTATTGTAAAATGTGTTTGTGATTAAAACTAATGTCAAGTCACTCATCACTTACTTTCTCCATTAGAAATATATGTAAATTATATTGCCTTATAAAGTTAGAAAACATAAACTTTATCAATGAAATACTATCACATAGAATAATAAATATGTTTAATAAGTCCCAATATCTAAATGAAAACATCTATAGCCTATAACCAGTACATTGACCGTACAGTTTCGTAACTAATTAAACACGCTGAGAAACTTAGATACGCGAATACATAGAGATGTTTGAAATCATATATTGAATAAGAGATAGGAATAGATATTATATGAGCCGAGACGAGGAACTCGTAGAAACTTGTTTGACTAATAGATTGGAATTAATTTAATAGAATGCCTCTTGTTACCTACTTGTTATTCGTACTGTGCTTCAGCCGTTCGATGATAAGCGTTATTCGTAAAGTAATGTATGTGAGATTTATCTCTTAGTTTAATGTGTATTTTATTGTTTTATTCCAAGGTGTTGAATAAAACAAAAAAGAGGCTAGTAGTGGCGCAACAGCTGCCGCATAAGCGCGTTATGTTTCGTAACTCGATAATATTTCGTATTTTCTTTGTTTGATAACGAGGGAACGCTTTCCCTCGTTATCGGTGTTGAGTTCTGCCACTCAACACGCGATCCTTCCTAAATGCAGAGGAAAGTGGATAACGGAAGTGTCTCAATGGAAACGGAATGTCCTGCTTACCCTGCTGTGTGAGGTAGACCGTGAAGCTAAAAAAAGGGTTAAAATATGAAAGTTCTATCAAAACTGCTTAAGCTCTCAAAATGAATTTAGACAAATGAATGACAAATAAAAATATTGCACACCTGGGACAATGCTTTGGACCATACAATAATCAAAATTTTAAAATTACTAAGACACTTAAATTTAATATAGAAGTATGATTTATTACGGTTAATAAGATTCGTGTCTAAGAGATTTATATTCCAAGTAGAAGTAGACAAACTTTTATTAAACATGAAAAAAGGTTTATTATAATAATAAGGTAGATTGAGTCAATCTGTCTGTTAAGTTGTTAATGTCATCTCCATTCTCTCTTTCTCTCTCTTACAGTCTTCTAATAATTTATTCTCTGATAAACCTGCAAGAGCTTTCTGATGAATGTCAAAAGTGACGTTTAAAAGTAATTTAAATGGCAAGGTAGGCGGTTACGTAATTGTAATAGGTGAAAGTAATTTGGCTTCACTGCCTCGTACTTATCGATTATTTCACTTTCATCAGATGTTAAAAATAACGGCCCTTATTTCGAATATACTGTATATAAGGTATGTTATGGTTTTTGATTATGGCGTTCCGAGCGTGCCAGTAGAGCACATATCACTTCGCCAATGTCACGTTATATGGAGAAAACACAAAGTACTGTATATAATGTGTACATTTAATGTAAAAAGAATTTAGTTTTATGACAGTACTGTAATTACATATTATAAAAATGTCCTTTTCAATTCTGCTTTCGTAATATGATATTTTTTTAGTCTTACCCTGTATCCCTCACATAGTAGGATAGGAAGATGCCCCTGCCTATCCTACTATGTGGTAATCTGGGTGGTGTTGAGGCACAACGTTCCCATTTTCCACCAAATTCTGGAGGCAATGTGTACTGAGTGGCGGAACTCAACGGCGAATTTTTCTAGACACCAGAAAGAAGAAATAAAAATATTAAATATTTCATGATTTATCACACACTATATATTTATGTAGCTGAATTGAAACCGGATCAAGGCAATTGCTACGTGCTATATAATATAAATAAAACTAGAACGAATTTGTTTTCGAACAATACCAGTGTGGATGATATACTAAAAAAATAAACTATTGTACATTTATAATAAAAAAAACTGTATATGTTATTTACGCTTTTCGCTTTTTTTTCTTTTTTAATTTGATAACATTGTTTTCGTAGAACAGTTAAAATAAAATATAAATACATTTTTGAACTTTTATGAAATGTCCATACAAAGAAACAACAATATAATAAAAATGTAATAGGGTAAATGAGAAAATGTTAGTAGTGCCATAATTGTTTCTAAAGTAAAAAAAAGGTAGAAAATAATTTTAAATGAACTCTCGTAAACTTACGTAAAATTGTGTTTAATAGGAACAGCTGCTGCTTACATTACGTTATATTTTTGGTCGTATACGTCTATTTTGCCACATCAAGGGGCCGTGCAAAAAATATGTCTAAAATTGTATACATTCAAATATTAAGTAGTTTTATGAAGAAATAAAAATATACAAAGATATTTTAAAAAATGATAACAAGTTTTTAAAATATAGAACCAAAAATGCTGTGTTTCGTCTAGCCAGTTTCAGAAAACAAATGTCTAAATACAAATGATAATATTGTTAGTTTAATTAATGTGTTTAATTTAATTTTAATTAAAAAATAAATCTGAATCATATTAATGTGGGCACTCAGCGAGCAGATAAATTGAAGTATTTAATAGAATCTTTTCTAAATGTTAACTCAGTAATAGCTTCACGCTGTATCCTGCACGTTACAGAGTACACAAAAGGAGCCTAGTGTTAAAACACTCCGCTCCCCACTTGTCGTCGCACTCTGGAGACATTTCGTGTTGAGTGTTAGTTGAGTCGTCGTTACCAAAGAGAGCGTGCAAATGAAAATGTTAAAGATTTCATTTTTTGACTGGGAATCAAGCCCACAACCTGTCGCGTTTAGTCACACGCTTGTACCCCGCGCACAGGGTGTTATGACTGGCCAGTAATGAAATATATATTTCAAATATTTTATTACTAGCCAGTAAACAATTTAATTAAATTTCATGAAGATTAAATAAATTTCAGTTAAATATTTATGTTTTTTTATATATATGAGACAATTGGCATATAAATCAACATAATTCAAATAATAGATGTACAGCTAGACGTGATATATAACTTTTGACCTTCAATTAGTTGATTAATACGCAAAAAATATGTGCAACTATTTTAGTATTGACTTTATTTTTATATTATGATCATTTAGCATTTTTAAACTTGTTTATAAGCATTTGTCGCTTAGGAGGAAAATAATAGAAATATCACCTCATATTATAGCGTCTCTTGTTATCTATCTATGTATATATATGAGGCCAGTCGTGGCGCAGCAGCACGAAGTGTGACTGTAAAACCGACTGGTTGTGGGTTCGATCCCCACTCGAGGAGATGTAATATTTACTTAAATTTAAATTTCCATTTCATCGCTCTGGTGTCGAGGCAAAGCGAGGCATCGAATTCTGCCACTTAACACGCAATGCCTCCAGAATTAAGCAGAAAGTGGGGAACGGAGTGTCTTAATACTAGGTTTCCTCTGCCTATTGTGTGCGGAATACAGCGTGAAGCTGATTTTTTTTTTGTTTCCTATCATGATATAAAAAAATCTTAAGTAGTATTTTATTTTTGTTTTGCAGACAATCATATAAATATACATAAATGTATTGCCATATAAGAATAAATATAGTGTATACATACGTTATATTTTTTCGGAAATTGCAATATTTTATTGTTGTCTTTTTTTAACATGGCATACTTATTGATGTTAATTAAATCATAATCAAATGACTGATTTTCATTTTCTGTTTAGATTACAAAAATAAACTTATCGTTATCGTTATAATAGCATAATTTTTCAAAAAAATGAAATTCAGAATTGATATTTTCAGAATGCTTTTTGTACTAAATTTTGTGTATAATATATGTACTAGATACCGATTATAATATTATTTACTGAAATAAATTAGTATAATATTTTTTGTGATTCTTTCTGAGTTAAATAGTTTTAATAATAACAGCCACTGTGATTCACATTTCCGTAATCAGAATTAATCTCCCTACAGAAACACTAGCAACAATAATTTGTAAAAGCATATAAGAATTTCGACGTAGAACGATGAGAATGTATGGCTTAGGTGGCCAGAGCGCTTGGGCGGTTCTAATCCCGCTACGTTCAAATCTTTATGTTTTAAAAAAATATATTAAAAACATTCGAAAATGGTTCAAATTTTCAACGTCATGATTGCATAAATAAATTTTGCTTTTTAGTTTAAGAAGCGAAATGGTTAAACGAGCCGGACATATCTCTGAAAGAGGACAGCTTCTTAATCTTAATTATTATGTAACAAAAAATCTTATCTATTTCCTAGTAATTTTGATACATACTAATCTTAAGATTTTTGCTTTAAGAACTTAAAAAATATTTAAACTAATAAAAAATTAATATGGAAATTAATTAAATTTATTAAATAAACACCAAACGGCCTTTTTATGTTAAGACCGTCATTACTTCGCTTGACGACAAAGGAGCCTAGTGAAATTGTTTTATACTCGCGATAATTAACAAAAGCAGTGCAGTTGTGGCTGTGGAAAAGTTATTTTCTAATTTTCTATTCGGGAATTGTCAAAACGATTATACGACGATATAATTTCGTAACAAAACACTCTTCTAATTTTATCTTTGTCTGATCTTTATAATATATAATTTATGTATTGAAATAATTATACGTGGCATAATTTACTCCTGAAAATATCTCTACCGTTCTTCGCTTCCGCCCAGCTGCATACAAAGTGTAGATTTTATTATTAAAATACCGAGTTCTTGACTTTCTAGACAATTTTATAAAAATGCATGTTGAGTAGAAGGACCCAACGCCGTGCTTTATCTTAAGTAATTAAAAAATTTAATATTTCTTTGAAAACATGTATACGTATTACATTTACAATTGTATTTATATTTTAGTAGTCTCAACAGTCAGTGTTCTGTAACTCATTTAATAACAAGTTATTTAATAAACAAAAATCCTAAATTAATGTATCCAATAACACTCACGCCACTAAGACAAATTCAACGACATATCATTTATCAAAATCGATTTAATGGCTTAACAGTTACAATGGAACAAAGGAACGTACATATATACATACTTACATCATACATACATACATACGCATTAAAACACGACTCTCCTTTTGTGCTACGCCACAGTCGGGTAACAGCAGTGTAATTTTTTGCTTATGATTTGTTAATTCGCAATATCTAAAACATTTTGCAATAAAATTATCTAAGAATATACACATACCTAAGCTTTAAAGTCAATTTGTAACCAGTTGACGGCAACAAGGACGACTTCAAACAATGTAATGGTTTTACGTAAATTACTGAGAATAAGTCACTGATAAGGTTAAGAATTTTTAATTTGATATAATAAACCTAAAATATGTTTAAATTAAATAATAGAAATAAATAAATAAATGAATAAATAAAAGGATGAACAAAGAAAATAAATGCACTTTACGTTCTTAAATGTGACATAGGGGAATGCTTCCATAAAAAATATGGATGCTTATGTTGGCTTTATAGAGATGAAGTACATTGTAGTTTCTAAGCTTAATATATATTGTCCTTGTATGAAAATAACAGAGTGGAATTTTTGTCGCTATATTCTTTAAAAATTTAACATTTTTCTCCACATGTCAGGATAGGCAGACAACAGAGTATAAAACCTACTTTACGTTTTAGAATTTATAATTACAGAGATAACATGTTGAGTTGCGGAACTTAACACCAGCGCTTTGTGATACCAAAGCGGGGAATATTATTAATTCCAAAAGACGAAAGTATATTTTTTTTTAAATAATAATAATATCATCCTTTTTTAGCGGAGTTCCGTTACGAAGCTGTGATCGTTATTCACAAGGACCAAAACATTAACAATTTAGATCAATTGAAAGGATTGAAGTCATGTCACACTGGAGTGAACAGAAATGTAGGATATAAGGTAAGTTATTGTATTTATTTATCATTTTATACGTAGGTCATTGTGTTGTCATGTTATAAAGTTAATTCCAATTAGTTTTTGTTACTTCAGTAATAAATATTATTTATTAATAATAACAATAAGAAAAGCGATGCCGTGAATGAAGTTAAGTTTTTCACTTTATATACATTTAAGTGCCTGTCTTTGATTTAAGAAATCCATCAAGTGCGAGTTGAATTCGCCCACTGAGGGTCCCGCACCAATTTCAGGATTGTATGTTAACGGGATGTAAGATTAATAAAAGTTGACAAGCTTAGGTTGCAGGCGTATGCACTCATTTTATATGAAAATATATTTTTTTCTATGAATTATGTAACTTTTAACTTTTCGGATTTTTTCCTTTATTTATATTATAAGTTATCACTTCGTGCCAGATTTTACAAGTCCTGAAGAGTTATAAAGTTTAAAGTCCCTATAAAATGCAGCAAAGACCTTCCTTTAGAGAAAAAAGCTTCTAAGTCAACACAACCAAAAGATACGACCAATAAAACTTCCTTTCAAACTCATCAAACTTAAATTAATAATAGTCTTCACAGATGGACAGACGAACAGCGAAGTTACATTAGAATTAAGTGTTTTCCTTTTGTGGTACGGGACCCTAATAATTGACTGTATTTTTTAAAATGCATATAGGGACACGACACTGAAACTAAAACAAGCTTTTTTTGTCTGCCTGTCTGTTTTTGTGTTTGCCCGTACTAATCTCCTCAGCTATGGAACTGAATTTTAAGAGAATTAAAATTAACTAGACGATAGAAAAACTTGTGAACCAATATACAAACTCCTTATATCCCATAATTACCGCGACCCCACCCCCGTGTGGTTTACACCGCACATAAAATTTGATATAACCAAGCAATTTTTTTTTCTTTTTTAGGAGAAAAGCAAATAAAATTTCGATAGGCTTAAATTAGATTTTATTTAATTTTTTGTTTAATTTTCCCCAAGTAACTGAAATAATATTTAATAAATAAATAATGATATAAGAAATAAATAATAAAAAATAAAAATTAACGGAGGTGGACCCCAGCGTATAATATAAAAGAAGTATGATATCTGTAGCAAAAGCGTACGAAAAATTATAAGAGTAACTAACTAACCTTTACAAATACTTTTTTTAAAGAGACATTTTCTGCCTCTCACACTCTATAAATAAATGTTCACATAAAGCTATTTTCATTCCTTTCTATTCAGGATCCTTTGTGTCCTTAAGTTACATTTAGCATTTTCTTAATATTATATGGAGGTCATTTTATTAAAATCTATATTTGTCTTTTGAAGAATGATTTGAGTTTGAGAGCACTAAGCAAGGATTACTCGAAATTAGTCCTCTCGTAGTCCTCAAATGATGTGACATTGTGAGGACAGTGGTCGTGGGGCAGGAGGACAAGCGTACGACTTTAAACACGATAGATTCGATTCCCATTCGAGGAAATAAAGTAAAAAGTAAAACGCGGCGTTGGATTCCGCCGCTTAAAACGCAATGCTAACAGAATTCGGTAGATGAGGAACAGAATGTCTCAACAGTAGGTTTCCAGGTCCCCTATCCCTGCACTGATATGCGTGCGGGATACAGCGTCAGGCTTTAAAAAACTTTTTTTGTGTGGAAGTCAAGACTTAATTTTCTTGAAGTCTTAACGTCCACACAAATAAAGTGACTACAATAACTAGTAAACATTTCCTATAAATGATCAAAGTTAGAACATCAGTGTTACCAAAGCGTCACAACAATTTCAAATAAACCCAAATATTAAATTTTGTTTGTACTTTAACCAGAGCCGTCCCAAGAGTATTGTGGCCTGAAACTATTTCAATAACAACTTAGAAATACGTGAATTTATCATTACTTTGTAAGTGAATTTTTAAAATGAATGTTATTGAAATATTTATTTGTTTATTTTTTTTATTAAATGTTGTTATATTGCGTGTATATCAACTAGATATATACAATGAAAATATTTAAACTAAAATTTAAAAAAACTAAACTTTATCTCGGGCGGAATCGAATCCAAAATTAACGTCATGGAGTTCTGCCAATCTACCAAAAAGTTAAAATTGAAGTATCTTGATAACTTAACTAGGTTTCCCACCTACCCCGCTATGTGGAAAAGATGAGAAAAGCAACAATCAGACACTTCATAAAAAGAATACTATAATAATTAATAGTAATTTAAAACGTTTAGACATTATATTAGTATTAACAATAGTTCGCATGTTCTCATAGCCGTCTATACCTCGATATTCCTTTACTCTCCAACCAATTATCCACTCGAGCTACTGCTATCTATTCCAACATGTACACAACAAAGGCGAGACCAAAACGAATCAATTCTTTCGGAATAGCGCCCATTCTGTAGAATATAATGTGTCTGGGTCTCTACAAAATTTAATAAAAATGTTATTCACTTCAGAAAGTGACAAACAAATTTAATTTTGCCATTATAAAACATCTTTTTTAGTATCTTTATATTTCAATTCGGCGGTGATATAAAATTAAATATTTTTTGAATTGTATTATGTACTAGAAATGTATTTTATTACGATGGTATTTTACAATACAATGTACAATAGAATGTTCTCGGTTGATTTGCTTTAAACAATGTCGTAAACGAAAATACCTGCGATATCATTTTTTTAGGGAGTTTTTGTTTAATTTAAATGCAAATAGACTTGTGGAGGCGTTGTCACAATAAAACCAAAATAGTAAATACTTGAATAAATTGTTTTTTGTTATTTAATTTTTGGGCATATCTCACACTTTGGTTTTGGTAGAGGTAAAAATTTTTTAGTTAATAATCTGGAAATAATATATTTACTAATATACTTACTATATAGAATAATTTACGATGTTAATGGAGAACTCGCAAGTTAAACGGAATTAAACTTCTAACCCGCACGCTCAGGCCCGAGTGTTTAAGTCAACACGAGACAAATGAAATTTCTTAAACCGCGTATTACGTTAGAGCGCTTTCATGTCGACTAAAGGATATTTGATGTCAAATGAACGACAAATTATGGTATTTCATGGTGAATTAATAGAACTGAAATGTGTTAACTGGGCTTGTTTTAATATTTCTTAAATTATTTACAATCAATAAATAGGCCGTCGTGGCGCAGGAGAACAAGGGTGTGACTGTAACGCGACGGTTGTGGTTTTGATCCCCACTCGACGGAATGAATTATTATTTATTAATATTTTCATTTCTTAACTAAGGACCCGGCGTTAAGTTCCGTCAATTAACACGCATTGCCTCATAAAATTACAGATTGAAAAATGCCCATAATAATTATTATGGACATTTTTTAGTCTGTACAGACTTTTTATACAATTTTGTGGTAATAACACTAGATTATGTATACTTAAAAACATCGAAACGTGTGGAGAATGAAGACCTATATCATCAAAAGTCTAGAATTCGGCGGAAAACGAGGAGCGGAGTGTCTTAACACTAGGTTCCCTCTGCCTACTCTGCTATGTACGGGATACAGCGTGAAGTAGTTTTCAGTCTCCGCAACAACAGAATTTAATATTGTTAATACAATAGTGAAAACCCATTTCAGAGTAACCACATACTTGTTGCGTACATTTCCGAGAGCCTCATATTCTAAATGCTTGCGAATTCACAAATGCAAGCTACATTTGCTTTTAACCCGCGGCGACCTACATGCATATTATGTTCTTTTTTCATCTTTTACCTTTGTTAATATAAAATAAAATGAGCTTATACAATACAAATATATAAAATGAGAGAGGCGGTGTAAAAGGTTTTGTGTGTACCTATTTAAGTAGGTATATAGAGTAGAGGCCAGTCGTGACGCATAGGCGTATGCGGGTGATTGTAATCGCGATAAGTTGTGGATTCGATTCCCACGCGAGGAAATGAATATTTTATACTTTCATTTCCTCGCTCTGGTTGGCTCGAAGAAAACGGGGGACTGAGTGTCTTAACACTACATTCCTTCTGCCTGCACTACCATGTTGCGCACACACATGGTAGAGCGGGCAGAAGGAACATACAGAAAACAGCGTATAGGAAGAAAATTTGTGACAATTAAATAATAACAGATAGTTTTATACTTTAGTGGAAAAAAACTAAACAAACTTAACAATGTTCTTCAGATTTTATAATATTGTTACTGTTTACTGCAAAGTATTTAAATTATAAACTGAGTCACATATATTACGCGAAAATCTCGAAAATATAAACTATAATTTCTTATAGTTTATATTTTCGAGATTTTTCGGAAACCTTATTTGAACATTCTCTTGTTTGTAAAATTGGAAAATCACGAATATTCGCAGCGTTTATTTGTGTTTGGGTAATTGTAAATGGACGGTACCGAATTTATTGTTTGCGTTTTATCGGTCTGTGCATATTTTTGCATTAATTTATATAGAGTGGAAGCGTCTGCGCTCTTTTTACGGAAGCAACATACAAGCAACATTCAAACTCATACCTTAAAAAAAATTATCATGTTTCGTCAACATCTTTTTTATGTAGGATTTTTTTTCATTTTACGATTTTTATCCATGCCGTATTACATGTGACGCAATTACGAATAGATACTATAAACGTAAACACCTACTACTATAAAAATACTACTAAACATTACCGATCTGCCATTTTTATTTTCAAAAAACGTATCAAAAGAAGAAAGGGACATCTCTTGTTCTATTTTACTCTATGACCTATTTTCTTCAACAAACCTAAACAACGTTCAACTTCACCGCCAATACCTACGTCTCGATTTCGCGAACGACGGGTGTGCGCAGTTGTTGGTTTGATAGGTTAGGTTAGAATAGTAAGATTATTTTATTTTATTTTTTGTTTGAAACAATCACTTTTTGATTTTTGGCAAAATCTCTTTTGTTTTAATTGTATTAGGCTTTTATAGAGCAGTTAAAACTGTACTTTCATCTTAAGTGGTGAAATCAATAACATTCTGTATACGTTACTAAGAAAACTATTAATTTAATGACCACAAGGAAATATGTGCTCTGAAACTTTTTTTAATTTTCATGAATACCTAGTGGATTGCGGAGTCAGTTTAGTGTGAAGTTACTGTGTTCTTCGCGTTCTAAATATTTAGAGACACGTCGAAAATAATAGACTTTCTTCCTAAGTATTTTTTTAGCTACTTTTTCCAACCTAGAACATTGAGTTAAGAAACTCCGTTCCCACTAAGACATTTCTGCTCCCCATTTTCCGCCGAATCCTAGAGGCATTGCGTCTTGAGGGTCATAACACCACGCTTTGCCTCGTTACTAGAACGAGGAAATTAAAATATAATATATTTCATTTACTCCACTGACAATCGAACCTACAACCTGTCGCCTCAAGTCATATTGTTACCATATTCAAAATTACCTACTCAAGAAATACATTGAGTGTAATTTATTTTTTCCGACAGATTCCCCTAACAATGCTGATGAAGCGTTCAGTGTTCCCGAAAATGACGGATCGCTCCATTTCTCCCAAAGAGAATGAACTACGAGCTCTGTCTTCGTTCTTTAAAAAATCATGTATTGTGGGCCAATGGTCGCCGGATCCGAAGACTAATTCTTTTTGGAGTAAGACATTTTTTGCTTATATATTATTATTATAAATAATGTTAATAAAATAATGACTTTGAAATAAGATTTCATAGTTAGAAAATAAGATAATATAAGATTTTACCATTACTTTATACGTAAATATTTTTATATATTCGAAGAAAATAATGAAACTTAAGTATACATCGTACGAATCTATAATATAGTCCTCACAATACATTTTTTCCATAATTTTACTACTTTTCTAAACATTCCACATAATACAGCATAAAAGAAGCAATAAACTCTTGACCTATAAATATAAAATTTGGACTTACGTAACTTAACTTTGTTTTAAAACTGAAATATTTTCCGAAATCATACCTACTTCAAACAATTATGGAAATGAACAGCGTTAATCTCAGAAGTTAGAAAACATTATAAATTACAATTCCCTTTTAACATTTGTTGAACAAAAACGATTTATTTTCCAAATAACCTACGTAATACTTCAGTCAGTTCTGTAACTTTGAAATGTCTGCTTCCGATCAAGTTGGTCGGGTAATATGAAAAATTTAAAGGAAGGCAACAGGTGGCTCACGATAACTGTTATTTTTTGCCTTTTCGAAACTTTGAAAATTAAAATAATTTAGCAAAGTCATTTCAACTTGGCAAATATAATAATTAAAAACTTTAATTATAAGAAAATTATTAATTAATTTAACTGTGTTTCTGTTAAGTATGTACATAAATAATTGATATAATGCCAAAAATTCGAGTGGACCCAGAGTAAATCATTACTAAACTATATAAATAAAAATATATTTTTAATTTCTAAATAATGAAAAATATATCCCATCGTTCCGTCTAAAAATATTCATCATCTAAATTCAAATAAAGCCCACTTTAAGTAACATTTGAATAAAACACGAACAATTTTGCCACAATATGTAGGTACGAAGTCAAAGCAAAAAGTAACAAAGCGCAAAAATGTTTAAATATGCAGTAACATACAGCAATCTATTTACTTATTTATTTGAAAACCGATGTTTTTGCATTCGGTGTTATAATACCAACCATCGAGTGTAGTGTATGTTGGAGGTAGGGTTGCCAATATTTTTTAAATGAAAAATGGTATTTTGGTCTGAAAATTTAAATCATCAGTATTTTTAAAAAAATGTACAGTATTTTCTCATGTTTTAAAGATATTATTTTTAGCTTATAAAAGCTTCATAGGTCTCGTCAATTAACTAAATTGAAAATAAACGAATTTGTCTTGTTTAATTGAAACTCCATTACTATGTCTGCGTTACATTACACTAACTTATCGCTGATGCTATATAACAGTACAATACTGTTTTTTTATTAACAGTATAGTTGGTAACCCTAGATGGAAGCAATATTCGAAGTTTAGACGGATATTAACCCGCCCAAGGGCTCTTAAGAGTAAACGTTTCCAAAACACGACTATGATAGTAATATTCCGGAGTTTAAACTGTAAAGTCGCTGTTATTGAATCATAAACACTAAAAGTTAACACAAATAGAAGTTATATTTAGGTTTGATGTCAATATAAGCCTCGCAATGACGGTCCCAAGTTTTAAGCAATAGCTTTCGTAATAACGTGATATTAAGAGGTCTAGTGAGGGATTATTTAGGTTTGATACTTATACGACCGAACGTTAAAATATTTAATATAATTTTAAGTATCAGTAGCCAAATACTTGGTACATTTGGCATCAGTATTTGAAATCCAAATACAACACCATTTTTCTATAGTACTTATACACAATATAAATAATTTATCTGAGAAAGATTTACTAAAAATCACATCGAAAAGAAAAAATGTTCGAGTCAACGTACGTAGAATAAAACAGAGAAGAGAAACAAAGAGATGAAAAAAAATAAACTATACATACATATATAGACCCACGATAAAAGAACTTTTCATTTTAATAAATAGGGTCATTCCAGAGTAACGGATTTCAGGTCGCCTCGGGAGCCATTTTATTTTCTGACTCAAATGTTTGTTGGAAGATATAATGGATATCCAGTAGTTAGTACTTGCGTTGCTTGACTCACAAAAAATTGAAAGCTTTGCACTAAACTTTCTATAAATAGAAAGTAGGACGCTGCTTTTTTCAATATTTAAAAGGCAAAGTTTAAATAATGTTGTTCATTCATATCATGGTTTTCTATATGATACTGAAAAATGCTACGGTTAAAGTTATAAAAATGGGGTCATATGATTCATTTTTTGGTGGATTTATTAAAAAAAACTTATTATACCATTAAAAATAGATTTAATATATTTTTTTTTAAATATAACCAATAAATGACTTATAAAATTCGCTTGTCTTGTCATCTAAGCTTTCCTAGAGCGTAGTATAAAAATTATTTCTCATAGCCTTATCCCTTACAATTTCGAAACGAATTTCTCACTAGCGAGATCATTGTTACATATTTAGTTTCTGAAGAGTGATTTTTGATCTACACCTATAATTTGTCTCTAAAGATATTTCTTGCCATTATATAACTGATACATTAATTTAGTTAATAATAAAATAATTATTTCCTTATACAAAAAAGACTGTTTTCTAGATCACCAAATTATTTATTTACATTTGCAAAAAGCTTTTCTCTTGTAAATCCGTCTCACAGAGCTCTCTAATTACAGAGGGTCAGTATAGCCAATTATGTGCTTTATGCGAGCATCCAGAAAAATGCGATTATCCTGATAACTTTAGCGGTTACGACGGGGCTCTAAGGTGCTTAGCGCATAACGGCGGGGAGGTCGCCTTCACCAAAGTCATCTACGTTCGGAAATTCTTTGGGGTGTGTATATTATTTAATGAATTATAAGATATTACATATTACTAAGTGCCATATAAAATTAACCTTTATAATTTGTTGACTCATCGTCGTACTATTAATTTTCTTTATCCTACTTATATATATTTAATGCTACTTACCTTGATTAAAGTAAATGCTATATTTTCTAATAGGATATTATTTTGAAAAAAATATTTTTTAGCTACCGGTAGGCACTATCCCAGCAAGTGAATCCTCCGAAAATCCAGATGAATATGCGTATTTGTGTGTGGACGGGTCTAAAGTACCCGTGAGGGAAAAGGCCTGCTCCTGGGCGGCGAGACCTTGGCAGGGGTTGTTGGGGCATAACGACGTGTTGGCTAAATTATCTCCTTTGAGAGAGAAAATCAAGCAACTGGCTGACGCCGGTGAGTACCATTCAATATTTCTAAGTATATAATTTTTTGTTTTTTAAAATAAATATATTTTAAAAGAATAAAAATATGACACTTCGTTCTCTTCGTTCCGCCTGATTAGGCATTGTTTATTCGGTGATGGAACTCAACGACACGCCTTGATTTATTGCCAGAGCGAGTAAATTAAAATATGAATAAATAATAATAATTCATTCTACGAGTGGTTATTGAACCCGCAATCGTCACGTTTACAGTCACACGCTTGTGCCACTGCTATACGACGGCTGCAACACACACATTTTAATTTTCTTTTTCATGATAATATATATACGATAATTATTTCAAATTTCCGTTATCCAAAGATAATTACTAAGAATTATCGTTTGGCAAGAGAGAATACTATTTTTT
>DWAN01000046.1:0-36646 GCA_018230445.1 Heliconius hewitsoni | reverse complement strand
ATATATATATATATATATATATATATATATATATATATATATATATATATTTCTAGTTTGATGCGCCAGTAATATGAAAATATTTTAGACGGAAAGTAGAAACCGTAGTCTTAACACGATCTGCCTACTAATTCTCTATAAACGCTCTCTCTCGCTCTGCTTGTTATTTGAAGAAATAGCATGACGCTTTAAAATGTTTTTTTATGTAATTGAAAATAAAGTGTAAGAATAATTTATTATTATTTATAATTAAAATTATATAATATTAATAGATAGAATGCCATCATGATACGAAGCGCCGTAGTATTGGAAGAAATGTAGAACGACTTGGAAAGTTATTTTACATAAAAAATCGTCTTTATTTAAAGTTTTTTCGCTCTTGTCCTCAGATTACAGCGATGATTTACCCTACCTAATACAATGTATTTAAAAAATCCTTTTAATTTACAGAATAGTAAAATTAAATAAAAAATATAGGAAAGATTGTTTAACAACAAAACTGTAAAAGTGCCACGCAGTATTCATTAACTTTAAGTTAGTAGTTATATTATATATGTAAAAGTTTGTGAGGATGGAAGTTTGTTTCATTTTCACAAAAAACTACTAAACGAATAAAACTACTTATATACAGTGTAAAATATTGATATAGATTGAAATCTTGTTTTGTTAAAGACTCATTTTATATAAATAGTTATTACACATTATAATAAGGTATCGATAAACGTTTTTATATTATTATCAATACTATACGATTTCAACTTTGATTGTATAAAAATCCAATGCTTAAGCTATTATTTTGATCTATATTTATATATTGAATGATTTTTTATGTATTCGCAGTCGCGTTTACAGACACACAATTGTACCCCCGCGCCACGACTGGCCTCAACATAATAAATTCTCATATATTTTTAAATAAATTGATTGTAGGAACGAAAAAATAAATTTTTACATAAAATTATCATTCTTTTTACAATCTTTGTATTATGGTAATATTATTTAATTATTAATTATATAATCTCAAGACTGATTAATGAAGTATCGAAAGCCCTTGAAGATAAAATTACTATACATAATATAAAATACAGAATAAAAGATTTTTTCTTGTCAAATTATTAAAAAAAAACTAATAATAAAACAAATATTTAAGAAATAATTACTATAATATAATAAAAAAATAATAAACAAAAAAATATATATTTCTTTTTCGTATAACAAAAGGAATATACTGTATATATTTAAAACCTACCTCACAATGATACTTGTTGTTATTTTATATTTTTTTATGTTTGTTAAAATTATCTGTCATTTGTATGCTTTTAATGTTTTCTTTAGCTTTAGGTACTAAGGAATGTGCAGTGGTCATGCAAGCCAAATCGAGCTTAAATTTAAATAAATTGCTTTCAAATGGCATTGACAAATATCTCGGTACTGATAAATATCTTTTGAGGGTTCCGTATCCAAAGGGTTATAAACGGGACCCTATTACTAAGACACCGCCGTCTGTCTGTCTGTCTATTCGTCTGTCACCAGGCTATATCCTATGAACAATGATAGGTACAGTTGAAATTTTCACAGATGATCTGTTGTCGCTATAATATATACACAACAAATACTAACAGAATAACATAAATATTGAAATGTTCTCCCAAACATGAAACGTAATCATTTTGTCATTTTTCTAATTCGCTTTTGTTATTTGTGAGTAATGAATGGTACGTTTTTAAAATCACTATAGCTAGTTAGCGAGTCGAGATTCACAGCAAACCCCTAAAGGGTTCATAAAAAATAAATAAAAAACACCTCATATACTCGAACTTTATTTTATTTATACACATCTTTTTCCAATTATTCCAGCTATTTACATAAAAACTATAAAAAAATCTACCGTAATAAAATAATAGCTTTCCAATGTGAATACTCACATCCTATTGTTATCTATGTACTATATACAGACGTACATACTATACCTACAGTACTGTAGTCCGAATAACAAATACATATTATATTAAATATCATTATATTTATTGCTGAGAATCTAGCATTTTGATTTGATTAATTCATAAGTTATAAAGGAATGAAAAATAAACTAAATCATTGATGACTCAAAGAATATACACCATATTGTGTATATCAAAATTTTAAATGAAAATAATAAATACAACATACAATAATAAATTCATTGTAAAATCTAAATTTTATCTACTAATAAGGAGATAGCTTATTTAGCTACAATAAGCAATTAACTGAATCCAGAAAAAATTAATATATATATATTAAAACCAATTATTTACAGCAACAATTATATAAGTGATCTACACCTTAGTAGTTGTCATGTTTAACTTATAATATTACTTAACTAACGCCAAAACATAATTTTATTATATTTTTTAATTATTTATCACGATAACAGATAACAGTGAAATATCACATTATAATAACCCTTCAAATGGCAAATTATATTTAATATTGTGACGAAGATTACGAATGACATAATTTATCGATTATATGCTATAATCAATTATTCAATTATAATCATTCATAACTGACATCACTAACAAATGTTAAATGAAATATTAAACGTGAAAAATATTAAAAATTACAAATAAGGAACATTACTAGGAAATAATAATAATGCAAAAGGCTATTGAACTCTATAACTAAATCTGTTGTAATAAAAATTCTAATGTATTTGTAAATATTTTAATAAATTACTTTTATTGTTGGAAGAAATTTGACAGTTGAGATTTAAATTACAAAATTCACATTTGCCATTTATAGACCGAATCAGTATAAACGCGAACTATTTTGATTTATTTTGACATTAGATTTAAAAAGCATGATAGATAGAATTGCTGAAAGGCTCCGTTATTTATTTGTACACTGTACAACATAATGCTGCGCATTGTTTTTCAACAGTTAAAATTGATTATTAGAATCAACAACAAAATGAATTATTAAGTCGCAACTACCAACAATTTCTTCCAATAAAAAAGGAAATTTCGTATAATGTCGACAACATTTATATATTATTGGAGTTTATATGAGGTCAGCGCGTACTCTATCAGGAGCCGTCCACAAATTACGTCACACGTTAAGGGGAGTGGAGGGGGTCGACGAAGTGCGATTACTTACATCTTCTCTATTAAAACACGACATTTGAGTGAAGAAAAAGAATGTCCGAACTGCTGTTTTATTTCACTTACATGAAGAATTGCACGCGGAAAAAGTAAAAAAACATTAATTTCGTTTGATGTATTTTTGACAATTTCTAGTGTTATTCCACACATTTTTATGTGTCCTAGGACACAAATATTTTATAACAAAAAATAATATATAGTGTCAGATATATAAGATATAGTGTCAGAGTCTTTACTTGACGGTTGTGGGTTTGCTTATCTCACTTGGGGCCATTAATTGTTTTTATTTCCTCGATAAAGTACTTACCAAGCCCCTGGATCCCTCTATATAGATTCTAGATACAGCGTAACGCTAACAAAAAAATCGTGTGTCGTAATTTATGCAAGGCCCTTATTGGGACAGGTTCAAAGTACACCTAATTATTATTTGAAAGGCACTAAACCCTAATCTACAATAAAATTTCTGTACACGGGCATTTAGAATTTATATATAAGTGTTACAAATTGTAAATGTTTTTAACCTATTTATGTTTGCATCAATGTTTAATACTTAGTTTGTTGTTTTATATTATATTATTTAATTATAATCAAATATCGGATTATATGTATTGTTTACTATTCAATTGCTAGAGTGTACTGAAAAATAATTATTTTATTTTATAGATACAAAATAAATGATAAATTATTGACGAGATGTTGGTACGAAATATAAATAGTTAAGTTGTTTATAATATATTAACTGAAATTTGTATATATTTCTTTTTTTTTTCAATATATTTTTTATAAATAATAAAGGCATTAGTGCATTTTTTTTATATTTACCAAATTACTTTTTAATTAATTATTTTTATATTTAAATTAATTATTTTTATATTTAAAAATATTACCAAATAACTTTACACAATATATTAAAAGGCAGAACTTTTTAAAAAATTATTAATATTATCCATTTCGTCTACTAGATAGCAATACCAAGACTAACTGAAATTGATAACATTTTGAAAAAAAAAAACTTTTTAAATTGGTTAACTCATTAGCATTGCAATAATAAAATTATGTAGATGATATTTATGAAGATGAGAGTATTATTTAAAAAAAAACATACAAATCCGATATTTAACTAACAAATAAACGTTTCCAAGTCACTACAGTGCAATTATAATTATAGGCAAATAGTAACAGGTTCCTCCTTCATTATGCACAATTTGCATACGACTAGCCAAATTCAAAAGTATATAATACGTTGGGGTAAGATCACTCACGGGTCAGCCAGAACAGTATAGACCTGCTAATAAGGCATACATTTTTGATGTCACACCAAACTTCAACGTCAACGTCACGTCATCGTCACGCCATTTTATGCCGACTTATCGATAATGGTGACTAAAATTAAAAAACTATACTGATTAAACTGGTCATTTAATCTATACAATTTTGACCCATTAACCATCTTACCGCAACCCACGTTATACAATAGTAATAGTAACGAGATAAAAACCTAGCGAACAATCAAATAGTTTGTCAATATTTTTCCACAATAATCAACTTTGAGCACTAGAGAGTAGAAACCATCCAAAAAAAAAAAAGAAAAGACAAATCCAAAAAAATTAAGAAACCATTTGATTATTCGCTAGATATATTAATAAAGCGAAATATACAATTAAACTTGATAATACAATGTGCCATTGAGTATAAACTACATTAAATGCATGTTCACTCAATAAAATACTTATATACAATGACTATATTTAAATTATGTTACGAGAATATTATTAAAAAAAAATTACATACATATAAAAAAGAATTTAGAACAGCATTATTTTATGAATGAGCTGTTTATTTTTCAACAAGTGCTTTGTACTGTTATTTTTGCTCTTTAAATATTAATTTTATTAACGATTACGAATGATTCACTTAACGAGCTCTTTAGTTACGTTAAATTTTTATATTCATTTTTATACAAATAGAATTTAACAATAATATTTATAATATACTAGAATAGTAGGCAGTGGGAACCTAGTGTTAAGACACTCTTTTCCCCACGCACAGTAAATTATGTGTTGTGTTGGAACTTAACTTGACGCTTTGTATTCTTACCAGGGCGAGGACATGAAAATAATTCATTCTCGCGAGTGGGAATCGAAATCACAATCGTCGCGTTTACAGGCAATTAATATATCAATGATTTTTCCTTTTTGAATAGATTTATTACGGTATAAAAAAATATTAGGTAATTAAGAAACTAATTACAATATAAACTCTTCTCAAAGATCAATTAAGAATCATTCGTAATCATTCTACAACAACCAATATAATATAAAAATCTGCCGAGATTCAATTATTTTTTATAAATGAAGCTTCCATTGCGAAATGCGTGAAAAAATACTTAAGCAAATGCTATTTATGTTATAATATAAAAAAATAGAAACTCACAGTTTCAAAACCTCTAGTGCGACTTATTACCTACAACTAAGTGCTGTAATGTCGGCGATTTTTTATTTTTGAAACCAAATTACATATTTTCAATGCGGGTCCGAGTTTTAAGCCCATATATTTCATCATCATATCTGAATTTAGTAATAACAGCGCCTTCCCGTCGATTTCCTGGAATTTGTAAAATTAACATTAAAAATTACTTATTTACCATTTACGTACATGTTCACTTCTGCTTATTCGGCTATGTTCCACTGTACATAGCTGAATAGGCAGAAGGAAACCAAGTGTTAAAACACTCTTTTTCTACATTCCATCGAATTTTCGAGAACTTATGCTTTAACTCAACGCCGCGTTTGGTGTTGTTGCCACCAGAATGAGGAAATGAAAATAATTAATTCCCCGAGGAGGCATCGAAGCCACAAGTCACGCGTTGTGTCGATACGATACGATCGAGATAGTAAACTCAATGTTCAACAAAATCGATATTGACTTATTAAATATTGGCACAACAAGTTGTAGAATTATAAAAGCAGACTAGAATAGTATAATCGATATCGAAGTAATGAAAATGATGAATTACGAAGGCTGCGACTTTGCGACGACATCGTGGCTAAGGTGATATCGAGTTTCATTACACCTCTGTGTAGTAATAAATAAGCAACTCACGTGCTTCCGGAAGAGGTCTGCGTGCGCGGCGAGCGCGTGGTCGGCGGCCGCGATGAAGCCGATGACGTCCTCCACGGACCAGTCGGCGGGCGGCGCGGCGCGCGGCGGCGGCGCGCCGGTGGTGGACGACGCGGGCTCGGGCCGCTCCGGCGACGCGCGCGCCAGCTTGCCGGCCGGCTCCGGCGCGCGCGGCGGCGACTCCTGCCACAGCGCAGCCGTACTTTATATAGGGGACTGCAGAATGCGTGTTGTACGCGGCAAGGAATCCTCTAGTACAATTTAAAATATCTGCACGCATTTTCCCGCATAACAGTAGATTTTTTTTTGTTTTCAATATTGTTTGTTTACCAGGACAAGAGAATATTAATAATTTGAAAATAACCATTACGAAAAGCAGCTTTTTCTCTCTCTCCCTTAGATCTGCAATCAACTTATAAGCCAAATCAGATTAGTTCTGGGATAGGATTTTTTTTGGCACAATTACATTAAAAAGCTCCTTCAAATGATCTAAACTTGTCAGTTACTATGGTCAGGTCCAATATATGCCGCCTTTTTATAATTGTTACATTATGTTGAATGTCAAGTAATTTTTTAGCTAATATGTCGCTGTGTTTGTTAAATCTTTGTATAGATTGTATAAATATAATCTGATGTAGTTGTTCACTTTTTCCGTTATCGTTAACATTTCAAGGTACTCGTGGATTTCCAAATTTCTGACAAACCAGTATGCACTGGAGACTGTTCTTAACGCGATGTTGTAAAATTTCTGTTGTATGTCCAAATTAGAGTTGCGGACAGATGCTCAGAGATCGGTTCCAAAGGTCCAAATCGGTTTGATAATTGCTTATATATAAGGAACTTGTTGTTGAAAGAGAGTCGAGATTGCCGCTTTAACAGCCATGATAACTTTTTCAATTGCATGTTTGCTTCTCTCAGTCCTGATATGGTTTATCCAAGCGAGCAATTAATCTCCTGTCTAGATGCAAGTAAAGGTATTTTGCGGTGTTGTTGATCGATAGGGTTATTTAGGCCGGCTGCCATACAACCCTTATGTGTTTTTTTGCCATTTTTAATCATGCTATGAAACCCTTCGTGCGCGTATCTGACTCGCACTTGGACAGTTTTTTTATTTTATGATCTTAAACATATCTTCTTCACAACAATGCCAATTTTGAAGTATATTTTTAAAAACAACACCTCTTAGCTTTGAATTGTAAGTTGTTTTACATTAATTGGATAAAGGACAATAAATACATTTGCCTTGGTCTATTATTTGAAAGTTTGGGGGCACCTAAGATATGACAATATATAGACAACTTATCACAACTAACAAACGTTCAACATATGCATGGTAATAGAAATATTAAAACTAAATAGACAGAGTATCTATGTATGTTTATAACATATAAAGCCTACAGCTGAATTATTGAATGATAGAAAACAAGCTAAATAAATCAAAGTATGGTCATTTCGACGCTTTAAGGGAGTGTTCTCATATTGTTAAAGCATGTTGCATTATTTAGACTTTATACAGTAAATGAAAAATATACGCACAAAAAATTGAGTAAATATATTCAAATAAATATATTAAAATTACCTTGTCAATATTTAAGATTGAATTAACATATCTCCTGTTATCTGAAATCTACATGCATTTATCTAGAAAGTACCTAATAACTGACTCTGTTGTAAAATCAAGATAATAAAGCAAACCTACAATTTTTGATTTTTTACACTTATTTACAGCTACATTCAATATAAAAATCAAAACAATACTCACGCTTGGCCGTTTCACCGCAGCTGAAGTAGCACTATTTGATGTAGATTCACCGCACAAAGTACAAGGTCTGCCGGCAGCCTCTCCTGTATCTACTTCGATCATTCCCACACAACATCCTACACTTGTGCATATTAGCTTCAACCAGTTCTTTAGTTCCTCTGTTGATAACTCTAGAGGCACTTTTACTGAATAACTTTTACTTCCTGATGAGACCTGGAAACAATTAAAATGTCATGTTGTAAAAGTCAGTATCCCCAAAAATATTTTAAATCATAAATATTAAACTTATAATTGTATTAAGTAGTTTACTAAAAAATATTATTATTGGGAATTTTGTGGCACAGCATCTAGGTGTAAATGAGATTTTGAGTTTGGTGCCCACTCAAAGAATGAGTTATTTTAAATTTTTGTCTAATGACCTCCTCTTTTCTTAATAGTAACAATAATATCTAATATTAAAACAAAATCTATAATGTTAATGTTAATTATGCTAGAATAATTTCAAAAAGCAATTCAAGACAAAGAAGTTAATTAACTTTGTTGAAAAGCCAATTACAAATGTTGAATCGCTTATATTAATATTTAGTAAAAATAGTTTTTGTATAATAACATGGTTTTGATAAAGCTACATGAAATAATTCCAATTGTATGTTATATGTTTATATAAAACAAATCATATAATTATATATTTTTTTTCTAGCTTCCCGCATGTGGCAAGGAAGGCAGAGGGAGCCTAGTGTTAGGATACCCTGCCCCCAACTTTCAGCCTAATTCTAGGGCCATTGCATGTTAAATGGCGGAACTTAACACTTTGCTTTGACATCAGAAGAAATGAAATCTTTGATTACAGTCGCACCATTGTGCACCTGCGCCACGACTGGCACCTTGTTTAAATGTATTTATTTTTATGTTAATTAAGAAATAACAAAATCAAAATAAATAAATACCTGTACATTAGTTATATTAGAATAACTACTTGAAGCTGTAAGAATAGCTCTAGTCAACTTTTGAGGATCTGGATGACAGTTCAATAGTTCTTTAACCAAGGTTTCTGCAGCACCTGAAGCTCCAACACCCGTCACTGAGGTAGGTAATGACGCACTGCCTCCAGAACAACTACTCCGTATACGTAGCACTACATTTGCTATGGGTGTCACAGTGTTTGTACCATTTGTATTGCCAGTGCCAGTGGAACCACCTTCTGGTAATGCTGGATTTGGAATGCCACTTGGACGTAATTTAAATCTGAAAGAGATAATAAAATATAGGTAAAAAATTTATATCTTAGAATTATTTTTGTGTTCTACATACAGAAAGTTAAGAAGGGGGTTTTTAAATATAAGAAATGTTCCCCAGATACTGCCAATTTTTAGAGACATTGTAAATTAAGTGGTGGAATTCAAATATATTTTTTGTTTTCTTCCTTGTTCTTAAAAATTGAATCTTTTTAAATATTAAGAATAGGATGGGGAATGTAGAAAAGAAACATATTCATTTATCAAAGCATAAATTTGCTTAATATTAAGATACAGACTTCAAATGTGGAGGATATGTGTTCTGTTTGTAAGTTGTAATTTTTTTCATTTTCTTACTTTGGTAAGACAAAACAAATTTAAGTTCTGCCATTGAACACACAATATCTTGAATTCTTTAGTATTGACACTAGGTTCTCTTTGCATACCCAAATCACCAAATGCATCATAAAATATCAAACAAGAAAAATACAATATTTTTTACCTTGATGGGGCACTAGCACTTTTTTGCCCTGGTGGTTGCAAGGGATGTCCTGCCCTTGCACACCAACCAACTGGAAATATATCTCTTGAGTCATATCTACACCAATAGTCAAAAGCCCCTCGCCACCCATCAAATGTTACATGTATTTGATCATTTTTTACTGCTCCAACTGTTGCACAACATATGAGCTGAGGATTTTTTTTGTCAACAGCTTCTAACTTTTGCCCGACTACAAACAAATTTGATTTAGGAGTTGGTGGCTCCGCCTGAAAAACTTTTCCTGGAGCCATTTCAGCTCCATTCAATGTCTTGAGCAAAAACATAGGCCAACTGCTAGCATTCATACGAAAACCCAATGGCGGCTGCAACATTCCATCATTCTTTTCACAGTAGCCAATTGTATGTATATCACCAGCGTCAACCAGCCTCCAAAAGTCATTTTTATTATCACTACCATCCAGTCTTAACCTCAAACGTGGTCCTAATACACCTACAACTGTAGCTATACAAGTAGAAGTTAGATTTCTCGGATCCAATGCTTCCAATTTCATATTTACTTTAAAATCATTTACAGGCGGTACAGGAGCTTGTTTAAAACATTCTTGTGGGGCGGCAACACTATTGGTTTCTTTCATATATTCACTCCAATCGAAAAATTGATAAATATCGTAGAATGGTCCCGTAGAATTGTTATTCGAGTGCGTTTCAGTACCATTCGCTCCATTTCCAGATTGTGGGGAAGTCGTCCTTTTTTCATTTTTCTTTTGATATTTATTTAGACAATAAGTTGAACAAAAATTTTTGCTACTTGAAGGAGCATTGCCACGGATAACATTATCACAATGAAGACAGGCACCCTTGCTATACGCCTGTCGAAATTCTGACAAACACGTTTCGGAACAAAATTCCTTTTTTCCATTTTCCGTCGGTAAAACGTATTTTAAAGGAGTTTTACTTTCCGCACACCAAGTGCATGTGCGTTTTGGTGGTCTTCCAGGTCCACGTATTTTGCCGGGAGCATGCCCCGACGAGCCGACAGTATTGTTTGACATTGTTTCTTAGCAAGATTCTTACAACATTGTTATATAACATCCATTAACACAATTATAACAATCCTTACATTGTATTTGAAACTCGCTTTAAATAAATTCGTATATATCGTTAAGTTTATTACAATCAATTTTTGCACAAATATAAACAACGTCAGTAACTATTTATGACGCCATTCCAACAGCCATGTTAGTTTCTTTTTTTTTATTATTGTTATTGCCAGTATACCGGCCACGTAAGTTTCATTGTTACAGGCATAGGAAATAATATCGGTTTTATTTACCTTAACTTAAAATATAAATATCCTTTATCGTACTTACACATTTTATTGTCATTAATATTAATATAATATAATATACTAATAATAAATAAAAATATTAAGTGATACGTACCTAATAAATCAATTACTAAAATAATGCAATTACTGCAAATCTTTGTAAGCTTTATTTTTCTATATAATAGCAGTTCTCCAAAAATTTTTACTTTTAAGCAATAAATAAATTTTAAAACCAGCGTGTAAACCTAAAATTTTACTATATAATAAGCTTGCTAGGGTCTAATATATCTCAAGTATGGTCTGCGAAGTTAACGAAATACGTAGATATTTAAGTAGAAAAATTTTTTTGGATTTCTTACAACCAGAACGAAGGAGACTGCTGTTGCCTTTAGGGAGTACAATGTCGATGATACAGGAGAAAGATCACGAAAAAACACGAGGAACCCCTACATGGCATGTATAAAGAAATTGCCGAGAAATATACAAAGAGCTTTTGGCGCTTCGTTCTCTTTGACTAGCCAACTAAATAATGAAACAAAAATTAAGATGATTCATGGAAATTTTAGATATCTTTTTATATTTATAACGAAACTGAATGCCATGGAAGTTATAAAGCATGAAGACTCAAAAGGATAGAATTCGAGAAGAGTTCACGGACGTGTAAATTTATTACACGGACGAACTAGTTTAAACACAAAAAAATCATCTCACGAACCATCCGTGAGTTAACCTATTAGAAATATGTCTTCTTTTTAGGACTACAGCCTCAGATCAGATCCACTCATCTACTCTAAAAACTAATAATCATTATTCTCCCAATTTGTCATTGCCGTTTTAAAATCATTGTCTTCAATCAGCATCATTGCCTTCTTTTACCATTTTCCTAGCAATGACGTCGCTATCAATGATGTATTTATACAAAACATGTTGTAATTTTATCAAAAATCCATTCAAAATACATTAAATGTGCTGGTTAAAGATTATTTTCAAAATATCAATATAAGTATATATTAAGGATCACCGAAACATTTACGATTAATGTGCTAAAGTTAGGAGAATGAGACTTTATTATAATCTAAAATAAACAGGATGTTTGACAATATAATTTCGTGGTAATATTTAAAACAAAAACTCGAGCGATCAATGACATTATTTTTATAAACTTTTTTAGCAATCGATGTTTATGTTGCTATATCAAAGTTATAAGAACGTTTTATTATTAAAAACTTTAAGTATTGAATTATTTCATTGAAAGTTGTAAAAAAATACTTTAATTACGAATATTTAAGGTTTTCTCTTTAAATATATTTTTGTAAACACTTAATCATTTAACTTATCTAGACCACTTGTTCATTACTTAGTTAAGTATTTAATATAAACATTCATCTTCTTTAAATAATTTACTATTTTTGAGTAAGCATAAAGAAATTGAAATTTGTGTGTTTTCGGAGAACTATATATATTTTCTACCGTCACTAGTATAGATAATTTAAAATAATAAATGTATTTATTATTTATTTATTTTGAAATATGGCATCATTTAATGAACCCCATTTAACAGATTGAATTTTTTGAAGATTTTTTACTATTTACTTTACGGATAAGTTATTTATATTTTTATCGTATATGATTCCACGTATTTTTGTAAGAAAAATGTCTAACACTATTCCAGCTAAGCTAATAAGTAATGTTGAAAAAGCCGAAAAGCTTGTGGCAGATCTTAAAGCTAAGGTTAAGTGGCTAATCTCGTTTATATTATTTATTTTAAATACAATGAATTAAATTCATTATTTTTTAGTGTAAATTATTTTAACAATTATTATATAATATGATTTCAGCTTGAGGAAGTTACAAAATATAAAGTGGAAGCAAAAATCAAAGAATTGACTCAAGAGAATGTATCTTTACTAAACCAGGTTGAAAAAGCAAAAGCAGAGTTAATAAGGTTAGAAACATTGAATGGTAAGAAACAATACTCTCTACCTGGTAAAACACCAGTTAATGTAATATTGGAACAACAAATTCCTAAAGAAAATGTGGAACCAGCTGTCAAAAAGGAAAAGAAAGAAAAAGAAGCTAAGAAAAGTAAAGAAAAACCCGCTGCAACTGCACCAAGTGACGCTGTGGTGGACATTAGAAAGTTAGATTTACGTATTGGCAAAATTGTTGACATCAATAAACATCCTGATGCTGATACTTTGTATGTAGAGAAGATTGATTGTGGTGAAGACAACCCTAGAACAGTTGTATCAGGGTTAGTCAACCATATTCCCATTGAAGAAATGAGGGACAGAATCGTTATGGTACTTTGTAACTTAAAACCAGTGAAAGTAAGTACTGAAGTGTATTTTTCCTCATTTATCTTCACATTCTAGAAGTTTAGGCAGCTAGAACTTAATGTCAGACACCCTTTTTTCAACTTTCTGTGGAAAAAAGGATGGGTGGGGAAAAAAGGGGCATTTATCATCTGACAATTAAATTAATTATATGAATTTGTAAATTTAAAACACTACTCATTCCAGAACTCAATATCACACTTTGACTTGCTACAGTGACATAATTCATTTTCCTGTTTCATGTTTACAATCAGATGTCTCACAGCTTCCTATATGTATTATTTGTATAAGATTTTAATTATAATGCCCTACACTATACATTCCCCAGTATATTATACAGATTTCATTAGAGTATATAAAATCGAACATAACATAAATTTATCGCAGATGCGTGGAGTAACCTCCGAGGCCATGGTCATGTGCGCATCTTCACCTGAAAAGGTAGAAGTTCTTATACCACCTAATGGTGCCGTTCCCGGAGATCTTGTTCTCTGTGAGGGATACCCAAGGGAACCTGAACCACAATTGAACCCTAAGAAAAAGGTATTTGAAACTTGTGCACCAGATCTTAAAACAAATGATGAATGCATTGCTTGTTATAAAGGAAGTCCTTTAATAGTGTCCAACAAGGGTCCAGTTAAGGCATCTTCATTAAAAAATGTTAATGTTAAATAAACTCTCTAGTCAGTGTAAAATGTAAGATGATTTTTATGAATATATAATACTCTTACAAATTGTATTTTTTATTTAGATACATATCCTCACCAGTGTCATTATTTACTTGTAAGGAAGAAAATTGGTGTGATCCTAGGTGTGCAAGTCCAACTTGTACTTTACCATTTTTTGTCTAAAAATTTAAAATCAGCTAGACACTGTATCCCGCACACAGCAGGGTAGGTAGAGGGAACCTAGTGTTAAGGCACTCCATTCACCATTTAAATTTATTTAAATTTAAATAAATATTTAATTTCCTCTAATGGGGATCAAAGCCACAACTAGGTGCGTTTACAGTCAACATACAAGCATGTACTTGTGCCCCTGTGCCACACTGGCCTCATTTTTATCTGAAATGTAAAAAATCTAAGGTAAGAAATAAAACAACTATATAAGCAATATCAACAATATATTACATTTTATCATTATACATATGAGAGCCTACTTTAAGAAATTATTATTATTTAGTCAATTCATACTTTACATAGAAAAATAGATGTGACAAAACAACATTAACACCAACCACAAATATCAGCTTTAGCTGTAATGATTTATATTCTGTGGTCCTGTTCACTTGTAACCATGTATAAAATCTTTTTTGTGAATAACAATTTATTTAAATAGTGTCATAGAATAAAACTACAACAGTGTAGGTTAGCTAGTAAGAAAATATTTGTCTATGTTTTAATTATTCAACAAGTGTGCAGGCGAGTCTCACCCAAAATGAATTCATTTTCATCTTTTGTAGAAGAAATTACTTAAAATATTACTAGATACCTAGTCTGCTTCATAATTTCATTTATAAATTACATACAAATCCTAAACAAACTATAATATGAAAATATTATTTTTTATTTAACTTGTTTGTATTTACTGCAAATTCTTCTACATAAGACATAAATCATTCATCATATAATATCATCATTCTAATTACTTAATTTTTATTCTATATCACCAAGATCTAATTCTCTATAGCAAAATAGTGAAAATTTGAACATTATCTTTTCATACAGTGCACGCGCATCTTAGAGGCAATTGTGACATAAATAAAGCCTACATTGTGATTCTTAAGTTTTTGTTGAATTTCTTAAATTACGTTTGAAACTTTCTACATTTAGTTCAAAATAGTTTTAGATAAATAATTTAGAGGCTGTCGTGGTGCAGTGTGACAGCGTCTGACTAAGAGCGACGGTCGTGGGATGGATTCCCACTCGGAGGAATATTTATTTATTTTCATTTCCTCGCTCTGGTATACAAAGGGCGGTGTTAAATTCCGCCACTCATCACGCTATGCCTCGAAAAATTGGTGAGTCTTAACACTAGGTTCTCTCTGCCTACCCTGCATATAGCCCATAAGCGAGATATATTAATTTCTTATTTCTTATGTGATGCACTTTGTGTTTGCATGTTGTTTGTATTTTGCATTTAAACATGTAGAGAGTATACATATTTTGATAAAAAAAATATCAAAAATTATGAAAATTCATTTTATAGAATTATAATAGGGTATTAAATTAATAATAATAATTCCTTATAATTGGAATATATTTTTTTAATCCGTAACTATTTTATGTAGAACATTTATCTAAAAAAATATTTTCCCTCCAAATTTGAATCGATTATATTGTAGTATAATACCCTATTATTATATTTTAGAACAATTAAATAAGCATAATTACGTTTATTTTGTACCATAACAGGGATGTTACGGATATATAATTTGGAATACTCGTATATCCGTATGTAGGAATAAAACTATCGATTTCGATTTCAGATATAAAATGGATTCGGACATTGAGGGGTATAAACTGTAAATTTCTACTGTGTCGTAAGAAATACTTATTTCTACCAGAATCAGTTTTAATCCTTTCCTTGGAATAGGCTAATCAACTAAAAATAAAGAAAATAAATAAAAATTATTATATAAGATAGGATTAATTACATAAAATAGGAAGTAATATAGTTTGCTCCGTTTAACAAACGTAATTATACTCCCACACTATATCGCATATTAATCCATTTGTTTCATATAAATCCGCTTTTTGGAAAAAATATTTTATAACATTACACAGGTATTATTTATATCCTTGTAACTTATATAATGTAATGTATGTTGTTTATTTGTTTTTAGTAACCCATCTCTTCGTAATTATCACTACATCGCGCTAAGCGCTATTGTCTCGGCTGGAAAAGGCAAAATCAAAAATATATCATAACAAATATCATTTAGACTTACATCCGAAATTATCCTAAACTATTATATAGTATTCAGTTACGGTTACGGATAGTTATTTATTAAGAATATCCGATATATGGTTCCGTAACATCCCCGCTTCTTACATGTGTTTAAATGAGTTTGTTACAGAAAATTTCAATATAACCATGATATGATCATTTAATGACAAGTTTCACATCAGATATGTACCAAAATTATTTTCTAAGTAAATTGTAGTTATTTAACATGTACTATATAGTTGAAGCATCTAATATTTAGATTCAATTCCTTTTTTGCATCTTACGTATGTAATAATCTTACAAATATAGCTAATTTTGTATGAATTGATTTAGGGTTGTCTTCTTATACATAGTATTTAAATTTAATTTAAATAATTGATGCGATATTTGATCGAAGTGGTAAATAACTTTCCATATACATATTATGCCGCGTTATTACTAAAGTATCAATGATAACTGTAAAAATAATATTGAATAATATGAAATATTTGTTTTGTATTGCAACTTAAATATTATGCTAAATTATTTAAAAATATATATAAATGGTGATCTTTTAGCAGGTATTTCTTAACGTATAAGTACGTATGCCAACTCATGATCTTTTTAGGGTTACTTACTTTAGATATAAATTATATTAATATTGTGAATATTTAGTATTTTGAATTTTGTATATATATATATAAGTTTTTAAGGAGGAATGCGTAATAAGTTTTGTGACCTTTAATAAGTACCTCTTATATTTGATAGAGTACCTATATAAAATCTCTATCCAAAGTGAGCACCCCCCTATTATTTCCACTTAACAACAATACATCAACAACATTTACGTCAATTAATATGAATTATATTTGTATAGTTTAAAATAACATATTAGAGAATCGAGGTGAACTAATAAAATATAAACACCAGTGTAAAAATTAAAAACACATAATTAGTACTTTTTGCATAACAAATATGCATAATAAAATATATAGATGTTTATAATAATTTATAATATTCACATAAGGAATCCAGATACATGTGGATGATGTAAGATACATGTATCTGGACTCCCTATACAAAATTGTGGAATTACATACGAATTATTTTAAGAAAGTATTTTATATATAAGGTTTAAACGTAAAATTCCGAACCGAGAACGCCCCAATTTTTAATCGTTCACCTCCTTTATTAATTGAAACATTTGTGACTTAAATAAAAAAAATCTTTGGTTAAAATATTTTTGATTTGCATATTATACAACAAAGTAATTGAACGAAGAATGCAGAGACTATATTTACAATTATATTGATAATATATATATCTTATTATAATTATCATATAGATACAAAAATATATCTAGTTAAACCCATAACCCCACATTTAAAATACGCACTTAAATTTCTAAATATATAATAAAATATTTACTAAGAGACAATACTGTTCATTTTGGAATATTTTTGAGTCAGTATACTTATATAAGTAAATGTATGGCTGAAAATTAGTAAAATTGACAATATTATATATTTACATATATATTTCATTTAAAAGCAATATAACCAATAAAATCGATTAGACTGTTTGAAAGCTTGATCTGTCAATAAATGCGAATGTTAAGTAAATTTATTATGTAACACTCAGTCGTAATATTTTTTTATATATTGGGAACATGTAACAAGACATTTTACTATAACATACTATTTTTTAACAATTTTAATTTATTACTTTTATAATCTCTTTCAGTTAACTGATGTATTATGACTGTAATTAGTAAAGTATACTTTTACAGATATAAGAATGCATGTAGAAATAAAAGAAGGATATTATTATTTAGAGACAGTCATCTCTTAGTTTCGGATAATTTCGGTTACCGAAATAAAATTTTTGTGAATACTTGTTGGAGGAATATTTGTTGTTTATCTTGTTTTAGTAAAAAAGTTTTTTGTATTTATTAGTAGGTTTTATGTGTCGGCTCGGAAAGACAAAATCAAAACTCTTTCATAATAATGTCTCATTTAGACGCCGCCCATATCCGATTTTTTTCATATTGGATATCCGAGTTTCGTTACGGCTCACAGTGCAGTAAATATACGTCGCGTCATGTGCTCATCATCAGATTTTTTTTTTTTATTATCATAGTCTTAATGTCTTTTAGAATCAATCCTTTTCTAATGAATGAGTCAGTCATATTTTCAAATAAGAAAACCCTTAATTATTAATTAGTGATGAACCATCGTTAAAGTGGAAAAATAACTTTTTCTTAGTTTTTTAAATTTTAACTTTTAATAATTTTAATCGCACAACCATAACAAATGGTATGTCCATGTGAGGTAAAAAATTATTGAAGGTGATAAAAAATTTAAAACAATAAAAAAACACGATTTTTTCCACTTTTATCGATATCATTACTAATAAATAATTAAGGGTTATTTTATTTGGAAATATGGCTGGAGGGAGTGAAGCTAAATCACGTCAAGATTATAATAAAAAACAAAATAATAAAAACCGACGATGGGCACTCTTTACAAGGTAAATTTTCCACGGGACCTATATTTTACAGCACTGTGCGGCCCCACAACATCACTGCTATCTATTTATTAATCACCGAAAACGTTGTTATCGTTTAACATCAACACATATTATAATTTAATTCAATTTCTGTTTATTATATATCTAACATTAGTTAAAGCATACAACGAAATAGACATGGAAGACTTACATACTAAGTTAGAAGACATGTTAGCTTACAAAATTTACACATTTTTTTTGTGAGCACATTAGGCCATTTTAGTAAATAATATTGAATACACGACCATTATTAGCTTATGAATACATAACTTGTTTGAAAAAATAGCACAAATAAACAATGATAAAAATATACTTTACATAAATCTCATTTTAAACTTACTTCTATGTATCTTAATTTAATTAAGGGATATATTTATATTTTTATTTCATACAAAAATATTTAAAATTATTTATGTCAGTGTTTCTAAACATAAATTACTTCACATTAAAAAAAACAAATGGGCTTTAAAAGGGTTTGTAGTAGTTTGTTATATTTTTATAGTGTAAGTTTCACACTAAGGATGAAAAAATGTATAGAAAACTTTTAAATATCTTAGAGGGAACGCCTGCGCCTCTTTTAAACAGTCCAAGCGTTCTGATTTTGTAGTTTATAGTATTTCCAGAATGCCTTTACCATAAAATCAAATAGTGAGGTAATTTATGCATAATGTAAAGATAGAAGAAATACGAATAAAATTAATACTGTAAAAACTAATATTAAATATTCTTTTAAAGCGCCAAATAATTTATTGCACATTAAAAAATACTCAACGGGTCTTTTATAATGGCACAGTTAGACTAAAAAAAGAGGTGGGTAAGCAACGAGTGTTTAAAAAAATATAGTTTTTTTTTTCTTATAATTTATATTATTTTTAGGAAGACTTGCCCTATATTATATTCAAGTAAATTCTATTTGACTAATAGTGTAAATATTTGGAATGCATATTACTAAAATATGAAGCGAATTAAATAACTACATTTGGGGCAATTGACATATAAAAAAAAAAATATATAAAAAAAGATAAGTACAAGAGTAAATAGTTAGTGCTGTAAAATGGACACAAGATTTATAATATAGTAATACTTTACTCAGATTACACAATAAAAGGTGGATAAAACTGTCAAAATAAAAAGAATAAAATAAATTTAATATTTTCAATCCTATCGATAGAAATCGTAGCCATACATAAATTACGGTACACGAATTTCATATAACACATAGAAATCGTTAAATTAAAACTGCAGTTTAGAAACTATTTTTGTTCACATAAAATTCGCGTTTTAATACTCATATTTTGAAACGGGACATCCCCTGTGAATAAAAATACAATTTTATTATGTAATCTGAGATTTTATTAATTATATTTGAACTATGTCGTCTGTTTTGTAGTTCATTAAATTATTATATATAAGACTGCATAAAAAATATTTAAAAAAAGACGTACAAATGTTGTATAAATGATTATAAATAGACATTTTATGTATATAAATGTGAACTGTTAAACATTTTTCACACTTAATGTATACAAAATATTGACTTAACGTTATCTTAGTATAGGGACAGTTTGAAGATAATTTTAACATTTTTAAAGTGTTATTCCACAAAGAAAATAGGAAAAATATTTCAGAAAACGTATAAAATTTGTTCAACGAAGCAGGATTCGAACCTGTACAATTTAATTTAAATTTTAATACATTTTCTGAAATATTTTGAAGTTGGAATACAATAAGAACAATAAAACACACATTCGTATACAACATTTTCGACAAAAGAAATGTGATGATACAATAATAAATGATATTATTTTAATTTGTATATTTAATGAATATGTCATAAATGGTTTTGCAATGTTTTTTTTTCTTCTTTTCCTAATAAATGATTGTCTTAATAATTATAAAACACTCCATTCCGCCAATTTCATTGGTACAACGGAAATTCTTGCCATTTAAATATTTTCACTTAATATAAAATATAATTATATCTATAAAAAAATATAATAACTAAATGAACTGTTTTTTTAACTAAATATAAAATTGTTTTATATATTATAGTGTCTACTACTTAAATACAAATGTAATAGTAGGAAAGATACTTAATAGTATTAACTTAAATGTAAAAATCAATAATTTAAGTAAAGATTAAAGATTGTATTTGTAAACTTTGGTTAAATCTTTTATATCCGTTTACATATAACATATGTGTAATTTTTTTTTAAATTAATTAAAGATATCCCAAGACTAAAGATTATTAAAATAATTCTATCGAGGCCGCAACTTGATGTGGTAAAAAACTAGATTATTTAAAGAACCAAATAGTTACTTATATATTTTAAAATAAAGAATGTAACACTTTTTTATTCTTCAAAAATATCTTAAAAAAATATAGAAACTTTTTTTATTCAAATAAGCTTTTATACGATGTGTATCTTTATAATTCATAATTAACCATTATGTCACGCAAATAATTTTCTTTGTCACTTATATAAGCATAATTTTACCACATTTAAACAAATAAAACATAGTAATGACAATAAAAACTAAAGTTATCAAAATGTTTAGTGTTCAGTAAAAAAATTGAGTAACAAATGAATCTTATAAAAGCAAATATAGCAATATCCAACAATGGTGTGGATATTTTAACATAATTTTTAATTGTATAGTACACATGTATAATAATATTTGGATTACAGTCCAATAATATTTGCTCAAAAGCTACAGGAATTATTAAGAAAATATGTTTTATTTCATTATCCAAATATTGATCTGGTGAAGACTGCTTTACTTGCTTCTATGTGATTCATTCATATGTACGTTTCAACTTTCATCTATATATTATATACAAAATATGTGACAGCGCACAATAGAAACTATTGCGCGTTCCTAAATTTTGGCATATAGGATTTCTCGAAATATTTACAGGAACGAAAAAAACATAAGATGGGATTTTAAATAAAAAATGGCATCTGATATGCAAAACCGGGCTTCCTTTTACACTTGTGTGGGCGGGAATCGACGTTGCGGTTTAATTCGACGTTGCGCTAATGTGGATTGTGTGACAGGCCCTAGTATGTGTGGAGTGAGGGGAGATGACGTCATTGCCTGTAAATTTATTTATAAATCAAGTTATTTATGTAAAGAAATGATAGATTTTATTAGTGTGTATTCCTTGTAAACGGATGGACTCTCTCGGATGAATGTAAATGTAAACGTGACATCACATGCGTGGATGCGAGATCACATGTGAGATGACATCACGACTGGATTGATTTGGATTAAATTTGTATTTCTATTTTAATGGCTTTAAAAAATATCGTTTATCTGGTGATCATTCCCTTCCTGAAAATTCTGTCAGTTTTGGCAATCTGAGAGCTTAGAGATTTAGTAAAAAATAAGTTAAGTTCAAATAAATGATTACTGAGAAAAAAATCCTTGAAAAAAAAGCAGCAGTCGTTGACAATATCAAACAAATGTTAACGAAGTATTTAACGAAACGAAGTATTTAATTCCATTCAATGATAGTAAGAGATAATAATATCTTAATATATATTAATTCATATATATTAAGATATTATTATGTTAATATATACTGTAATTATATGCACTAATAAGTGCATTAAGTCCTCCTTTATATAAATATTTCATTTCCTTGGGGGGGATCGAACCCACAAACCCACAATCAGTCGCGTTTACAGTCACAAGCTTGTTTCCCTGCGCCAGCCTCCATTATTTATTTAATATGACACATAAATGGTCACTCACCTGGTAGGTGAGGTCGACGGCGCGCCGCAGGTCGCCGTTGACGGGGTCGGCGGGGTCGGGGAGCGCGGGGTCGCCGGGGTCGGCGGGGTCGCTGTAGTCGCGGCTGATCCACGTCTCCCGCAGCAGGTCGTGGGCGCGCGGCCTCTGCGCGGGCTCCAGCTGCAGCATGCGACGTATGCAGGCGCGGGCCTCTGAGGAGACGCGACTCCATGCGCCGGTGGACATTTCTACCTATAATTTACACAAGTATTATGGTGAATTTTATATTTGTACACATCAAATACATAAACGAGCAATTACGTCGCCATTCAGTAAGCGGATTTACACTTTAGACCGGACCATGTACGACCCATGAAGTTAGTTTAGAAACCAGAAATCATTTATTATTATTATTATTATATAATCATAAATTTTTACCTTTCCAGATTCAATCCTAGCTAAAATCGCTTCGGGTGTATCGTCGCCAGTAGAAGCAAAGGGTGTTCTACCAGATAACATTATGTAGGCCAAAACACCTGGAATTTTAAACAAAAATAACATTAAAATATAAAATGTTATATTTAATATTTGTTTTTAGAGTAATAAATCTTTATTTTAACCTTATTTTGTATGGGAAATCAAGAGACATTCCATTGTTCATTTTCTTACCCGATTTTCGAGAAGTCGCTTATTGGGTGGCAGAACTCAACACCGCATTCTATTTTTTTACCTCGAGTGGAAATCGAACTTACAACATATACCAACACTAAAAGTGTCGCGGCCGACGACGGCGTCATAAATAATTACCATATACAGGCTCCATATACCACAAGCTACATCACACAGCGATATCACAGTCCGCACAAAATTGGCGGTGTAATATGACGTCTTGAGGAGATCGTTTTTACAACACTTTTTAGATTACATTGAGAGACAATCAAATAACTTCATTAAGAGTTATATATATTAAAAACATTAGACACGTTTGAATGATGCAGTTACACCCACAATTAAATAACTCATAACCAACCACATATTTATTTGGAGTTTATTTGATAAACTAATACTGAAATGACCTAAGCTCCATATATCACAGGCGGCGTCGTAGCCCGCGCGCTTCAACACCTCGGGCGCCACGAAGTTGGCGGTGTAGCACGGCGTCATGAGGAGGCCGTTCTCGGCGCGCAGCTGTTTGGCGAGGCCGAAGTCCACGAGGCGCACGTCGGAGGCCTTGCGTTCCGCCGTCGCGAATAATATGTTCGAGGGCTTTATGTCTCTGGAAAGATGAAACAATATCATCAGATGCAGGTCGACATGGTCGACGAGTCCCGACGCCCTGCAGGTACCTGTGCACCACGGTGTGGCGGTGCAGGTAGTGCACGGCGTGCAGCACGTTGCGCAGCAGCGGCGCCGCCTCGCGCTCGCGCAGCGCGCCGCGCCGCGTGATGTGCTCCAGCAGCTCGCCGCCGCGGCACAGCTCCGTCACGGCCAGCAGGCGCGCGCCCTCCGCGTACACGCCGCGCAGCGACACGATGTGCGGGTGCTGGCTGTACCTGAAACAATCATTTTCCCGCAAAGGGAGACAAATCTCACTACCCAAGGTCTCGAAAATTAGACGGAAATTGAAAAGCATTAATATAAAAAAAATCTGCCTACTATGTTAGATGTGAAAAAATGTGAAATTAACGTCATCTATGTCCAGTTAATATGTACGGGATATTTGTTATTGTGTGACTTACACTTTAAGACGACGCTTGGATTCATTAAAAATAAAAAGTAAATACAGAGATATGTATTGCAAATTGTCCTTTACGTATGTAACAAAATACAAAAAAATTACATTAAAAATAAAAAATGCACCTTAATAAAATTTCAATTTCCTCTCTAGGATCGTACTGTAGTTTATCCATTATTTTAACAGCGTACTGAGTACGGCTCGCCTTGTGTTCGCAGAGGCGCACTACGGAAAAAGATCCTGTACCTAGTTCTCCCATTAACCTGTAAAATTAACAATAATATAATGTTTAAAAATTTATTTTTCGAAAACGTATAAAATTTAAGCACTTCAAAAATGTAAAGGTTTAATAAAACACAATAATAAAAATTTGTTAGAAGTAAAAAGTATTACTCAATGATAATTAATAATAAGTGTTAATCTACACACAATGGTTGTTGGTTCAATCTCTACTAGAGGAAATGCTTATATTAAAATTATTAATGACTTTTGAATCTAGCAAATTAATTGGAATTAAGTACTGCATACACTTAAAACACAAAACATTTCCAAATGCCCAAAAGAAATATAAAAAAAAGGTTATTAATTTTATTTTTAATGATAATTAATTCTGCATAAAAAATAATTTTATAAATATACAAAGTGTTTTTGTCATCACCACTTTAAATGAAAGCACACTTAACTAATCTATAAAAACCTAATACAAATAAAACAAAAGAGATATTGTCAAAAATTCAAAAAGTATTTTTTAAAACAAAATAATTAACAAAGTTATCGTTGTAGAATAAACCGCTATTGCTAAAGAATGACGCACACAGACACTTCCCTCTGCCTACCTAGCCATATATTGTGTAGTTACACTACTTTATAATGTGAAGTATAAAAACATATTTACCTGTATTCATCAAAAAAGTTATTTCTATTGACAAAACCAGCCCAAAACTCCTCCGTCGAAGTTTTCGTTTGTGTCACGTGATTTTGATTTGTGACTGTTTTATTATCATCGTCGTTTAGAAGACATGGCGCCACAAAACTGAAACCTCTGTGAAATTTGGAAATATTATAATATTTATTTATTTCATTCTTATAACAAAAATTATAAAACTTACAAATACCGTTTTGTTGCAGAGTTAATGACTAGTTCATAATTATTTTGCAATTTATGAAATTCAAAATTTAAATTTCTATTTCCATTAAGAAACGCTCTGGTGTCGAGGCAAAGCGTGGCGATGAGACCTGCCACTCAACAAGCAATGCCTCCAGAATTTGGCGGAAAGTGGGGAACGGAGTGTTTTAACAATAGGTTCCCTCTGCCTACCCTGCTATGTGCGGGATACAGCGTGAAGTTGAAGCTTCGGTACAACAGAAAGCGCTGCATTGAGTTCAGCCACTCAACTAGTTATGTCACAGCAAGCGAAGAATGAAGAGTTTTAACGGTAGTATATCTCTATCTACTCTGTAATGCGAGATATATAACAAAAAATCGAAATACACCTAAACAATTCATGAGCATTGGCCGAAGCGGGCACCCCGGGGGAGTCCCGCGGCGTGCGGCAAGTGAACTCCGAGTCAAAGTAGAAGGCATCGTCCGCGCGCGACACCGCCGGCCTGAACGGGGGGATGACCTGGGGAAAATATTGGCTAATTTAAAATTACTATATAATTTCTTGTACTTTTAGAATTTTGTGATTAGTATTACGCCGTATTTCGCATACACATAGCTGGGTAGGCTGAGGGAACCTTAGCACAGCGGAAGCGTTAGGTCACATCATTTTCCTGAACCTCGACACCATGCTTTATTTTGTTATAAGAGCGAGGAAATAAAAATAATTCATTTCTCTGAAATGGAATACTACATCCGGTAACATATTACAGTCAGCGATAGTTTTAATTTTGTATTTATTATATATCATATAGTATACGGTTGTTTTTTTGTTGTATTACTACAGATAATTATAAGAAATGCTATACACTGTCTTTTTATTAGACATGTATTTGGCAATTATCTGCAAAGCATTACAGCCAATTAGTAAAAAATATTATTCTCAGTAAATAAACTTACCTCTTTTCTTAATAACGCATCCCAATGTATGTTAGCAAAGAATTCATGTTTTTTTATATCTTCAATACCATTTGGTCCTGCTCCTAGCCTATAAAATAAAAACATATAGACCATTTAACTATCCAAACAATATTTTATTGAAATCGATCATTAATATCTTTTGTATTAGACATCTGTTTGTACAAGGTGGTGAGTACGCGCTTTATCCGTAGCAGAGCAGTCAGTTAGTGCGGTGGTAAATTCCAGAATCATGTGTGAATTGTGATATTAAGAAACCAATTTCTATACATTTACTTTGAATAAGAAGAAATACATAAAAATGTTTTACTATTTTAAAAAAACTGTTAGACTTAGAATTTGTTAGGTTCCTTCTAACTGATATTTTGAATTATTGATATTATACATCTACATGTATATTATTATTAATATTCTAAACTAAAAAGAATCTAAACAAATTCTAATTGAAAAATTGTTATAATGCTATTTGTTAATAAAAGCTACAAGCTATATTACATCACATTCACTGTGGTCAGAGTTATTACTTAGTTAAGTGTCTCACTCCTTACTTATTTTCATTCATTTGACCACCTAAATGAAGTCGCAGAAAAAAACTAGTTTATAATACTACATTAAAAATTCAATATCCAACAAATATGGATTTATCAAGTTTTTTTTTAGATAATATTATAAAAAAAATGACCTATTATGCGGATTCCTTTTGAACAAGGCACGCAAAAGCGACTGAGCCTCTTCACTCAAATTTGATGGCATTCCTAATTTGGCTTTAAGTATTTGTGTCATAGTTTCATGTCTTGTTGAACCATGAAATGGTAGGTTTCCTGTTAACATCTCAAACTACAAGAAAAGTAATAAGTTAATTTAGTTCATATAAAAAATATATATTTAATATTTTATTTCCTCGAATGGAGTTCACACCCACAACCTGTTACGTTTACAAAACCTTAAATAATATAAATAATTTTATGAATCTAATTTAAAAATTATCATTTAGTACCATAATATTATTAATTTAAAAGTGTATGTGATCAATCATATGTTTATTAAAGAAATATTATAAATAGAAATCATGTTGCTGTAAAATATATGATTTATGATTCTTGTTTCCTGTTATAATATATATTTAGGTCAGTTACTTACTAACTCCTTATTAGGATAATTTCATTATACAGGGTGGAAGTGTAAGCACCACTTTAAACTAAAGCACCACTTTTAAATTTTTTTAATAAAAAAATCCAAATTAAACCACAATTTTAACTACTCTATAAAAGCCTAATATAAATCAGAAAAATATAAATTCCCAAAAATGAAAAACAAAATAAATAATAAACTTGTCGTTTAAAAATAAAACGCCATTTGTAAGGACGACGCACGCACACATAAACCTATCAAAGGAACACCGCCGCACACGCCTCATTCCGAAATCGAATCGTAGCTATTGGCGATAAAGTTCAAAAATGTATAACCTTTAGTAGTATTTTTGTAGTAGTAAGTGTTTATGTTATTGGGATCTTTACGTAATCGCATCAAACGAAATACAGGTATGAATAAAAATCGTGAAATGAAAAAAAAATCCTACGTCCAAACTGTTGAGGTATCCTGATTAATTTTTTTAGGTATAGGTTTAAAATATTATACCCTATATGCTGTTTCTGTAAAAGGAGCGCTGCCTCTTTCACCCTGTATAAAATATAATAAATTTGGCCTAAGTACTTTATTTTCCGCTCGGCCGAAATTCAAAATATTACAAGTTTAATGGGAAAAACTCAATGCCGTTTGTCCTATCAGAGTGGGATAAGGAAAATAATGAATTTCCTCAAATGGGCATCAAATCCACATTCGTATACTAACAACATTATTATTTTAAAGGCAATATCCATACATTAAAAACTAAAACAATTTTGTTGAACCAAATACTTTATATTTATATATTTTGTTAATTTATGAACCAATTTAAATAAAACAACAAAGGAATTTTGCCAAAAAACAATAGTGAAAACAGTGGTTAAGCCGTTTCTGAGATTGGCGTGCATAAACAGTACAGACAAACAGATGAAAATTTTACAAATTATTCCTCGAGTCGTAGGTATTCTTGGCAAAGTTCAAAGTTGTTCAACCTTTAGATAAATATCGAAAAAAAATCCTACGTCCAAACTGTTGAGGTATTTTGATTAATTTATTTAGGTATGGGTTTGAAATATTTTACCCTATAAACTGTTCCTGTAAAAGGAGCACTGACACTTCCACGCTGTATATAATAATACAGTGTAAATAAATAAAATTAAATTTCTATCAAAGATATACCATCAAAACTCCAAATGACCACCAATCAGCTGCCATTGTATGTCCTTTTCTATTAACAACTTCTGGTGCCATATATTCGACAGTACCACAAAAACTATATGCTTTGTCAGTAGGAGGTAGTTTTGAAAGGCCAAAGTCGGTCAGTGCTATATGCCCATCAGCATCTAATAAAATATTCTCTGGCTTCAAATCCCTGTATATTATACCTAATTTGTGAACATGTTCTAATGCTAATGCTAATTCAGCCAAATAAAATTTTACATCCTCTTCTGTAAACATAACCTGAAAAATTAACAACTTTTGCATTAAAAATGTCCAAAAAAAATATTGCTTTAGTACTTTTATTAATTCATTTTTGTTTCATGCTTTAAACTGTACATATAGTAGTGTGGGTCGAGAGAACTAAGCGTAAAAACTCCCAGTTGAGTAGAGGAAATGTGTTTACCAAATTCCATTGTGTGGGAATTGAACCCACATTGTTTAGTCACATACATTGTCTAATTGTGTCATGATGGTGTCTATCTATTTGAATTAATGCAATAGTTGGGTAGTATGGGTAAATCAAAATAACTATAAATTTGTATAATAAATGACACAATTTTGGATTCAATGAAATTGAGGCAAATCAAATCGAAGGTACACAGGGTTTCATTATTTCATTATTATGTATGGACTATCAAACACAAAAAGATTTAATTAAAGTCCAACCAGTAGTTTTCAAAGTAAGCACACTCAACCACAAACTATACCACTTTATACTATTAGTATAAATACAGTGAGTAGCTAAAAAAAACAGTTCAACACAAACCTCTTTACTGAGTCTCGAAAATAAATCACCACCCCTTAAGAAATCTAATATTAAATACAGTTTGCCCGCAGTTTGAAATGCATAATGTAGTTTAACAATAAATGGATGGCCCATTTCAACTAAAATATTTCTCTCCATTTTTGTACGCTCTCTATCTCTTACTTTTAGTGTTGCCTTTTTAAGTACCTATAATAAATATTATACATTATATATATTTTATCATTAATTTTAGCTTTTTAATGAATACTACATGTAGCATGGAAAGTAGAGGGAACCTAGTGTTAACACCCAGGCCTCTAAATTTCTGAGACATTGCTTGTTAAGTGGTGGAACTCAACACCACATTTTGACTCATTATTAGATCTGTTGAAGGAATCAAACTCACATCTGTTTCTGTCTGTGAGTCTGCTGTAATTTTTATTATAACTGTCATAAATAAAATAAGTAATTTGAACATTCACAATAATAAAAAATATTTATAGACCTTGATATTAGAATTTCACGTAATATGTGCTTTATCACATTAGACTCATTAACAAGACAAAAGTAATCATGTGCTCATAAAAACTAATTGGATGTCAGTACAAATAAATAATAAATGTATTTGCCACAATTACCTAGCTGTGGTGTACAATGAACGTAGAACAAATACAGAATAGCAATTTTAAAAATATGCCTAAATTTATAACAAATACCTAATGTCATATAAAAACATTCCCATATGGAAATTTGTGGTTAGAATTTGTCCCAGTCAATAGTGATTGATTAATGTGCTTATGGGGCTGGAAAAATATGATTTTTTTTTTGATAAGAGAGTGTAAGAGAACTTAAAGTTAAGATACATCACCCCCATGTACTGAACATCTTAAGAGATAGAGAAAGAAAGATACATAGAACTCAATGAAATGAAACTGAGAATGTCTAATGAGTCATTCATAATGATGCTAATTGTATAGTGAATCGGAGAGATCTCTCCACTCCACAAGTCTTAATTTACTTATGTTTAATGTAAATATAAGTCTTATTTAGCATTATTTACCTTCATAGCATAAAGAGTGCCTGTATCTGGACCTGAGACTTTTCGCACTAAAAAGACTTTACCAAAGGAGCCTTCACCAAGAACTTTCAGCAGTTCAAATTGAGAAGGATCAGCTTTCTCATGTCCTTCTTTAACAACATCCTGTAATTCCACTTCCCTTTCGTAGTTTTGTTCGACATTGGACACATTTGATTCATTACTTTCAGTTGTGGAAGTTTGTCGAGACTCTGCTAGATTTTCCACAACCATTGGGAGACTGTTCACAGCTTGGGAGGTAATGCCACGCTAAAAGTTATAAATAACCATGTATAGATAAGTAGTATCATTGACACTTTAAAAATGTACACATAAACGTTTATAAATAGAAACAATTTTGAAATATGTTTTTAGTAAAAAAATGTATAATAAAACATATGGCATCATTATCACAAGAAAAATTTTACTTATATACGGTAAATACATGTAACTAATGTAAAGATTATCAGTACAATTTAATTATTAATTAAAATAAATATATTATTCTTACACACTTAACTGCAAACCACTACAAATGGGCGTCTAAACAAAACTGATAGTAAAACCAGACATGCTAAACGCAGTAGTAATAAGGCGTCATATATTTACATTACAAAGAAGTGAAAATGAGTAATCTAATAGGAAAATACGTGTATTTATCAAATAGACAAACAACATTAAAAAATAATAACATACTGTGACATCTCCAACCGTCTGCATTCGCCATGGGTCAGTGGCATTGGCCAAAGGCATCCTTGTTAGCTGCCAAATATACACATCCAGCAGAAATATTTAACAATTTTCGTAAATTGTAAATGCAATTAAAATAAACACTAATACTAAACACTCGTTTTTTCATTCATTAAAATAGGCAGGGAGAAGGGAGGCAGTGTCATAGACGGCAACAAAAAACAGATTATTAAGCACAGATTATAATATTCATTCGTAAAATATTCAGTTATATTTATGTTTTAAAAGGGTTTATGTATTTATAAAATGTATCGTTGTGAGATGTAAGTCAACAAATATCTTACGATAATCATAAGAATTTGAATGGGATGCTTAAGTAGGAATTTTCATATTTTTACGGCGGCGTAAAATTTTGCATCTCTGCTATTATACCTATGCCGAGTACTGTAAGCATACAAATATAATATGTATCTCAACTTTCTTTTATCAATTGTGGCGCCGTAGATGGTGATTTTGTGATAATTAAATAATTTATAAAAATCGTATTAAAATTTGAAGTAAAAAATATTTTTTTAATATCTAACTGTAATAAGCGTTCTAGACAACTTTCGATTACAAAAATTTATGGTATAATTATTGGTCAATGTATTTCACATAATTAAGCAATAGGTACCCCCGACACTGAATAGAAAATGATATATTTGTTCCCAGGCAACATTTTTGTATAATAATTTCAAAATTTGTCAACAATTCCCTCAAAATACAAACATCCCTCAAAATATAAATAGACCGCATGTGACAAAGTATGTCTTATACTTAATTTTATTATCTTACTGTTAGTTACGATATAAAAATCTAAATCCACATCAGAAGATTTACATAACAGTCGCGAGTTCCAGTCTAATCGACTTGCAAATATAAAAGAATATTAAATATTTTATACATAAATAGAATACATTGCATATGTTACAGTGCAATGTTCACGGGAACAGATTGTAATGCGGATAAACTATTATCGACGGTACTGGGAGATTTTGGGAAATGGCAATGTTGGATAAGCATTTATATGGCACTATTAAAACTACCTTTGGCCTGGTATCAATTGAATATTATTTTTATGGCACCACCTCAAGATTTCTGGTGCGCAAAACCCTATTTTTTCAGCCAATATTCAGAAATTGAATGGAGAGATATATGTGCTCCTGTGAGGATCTTTTAATGTTTAGTTGGATATCTACGAGTATCATAGAATCTAGATAAATCATAACCCCAAAGATACAAATCTTTATACTTTTATTTCCTGCTCTAAAAATATTAGTTACATGCTTAATAATATAAAGGCGTAGATACTTTGAATATTGCAAAGATAATTGTTGTACGTTATAAATTTTTGTTTCTTGATATCAGAGTTCTGATTTTTAATAAAAATAATACATTTTGAAAATATTTATTGGTAACTATTTGCATAATATTAAATTTAAAAAGTGTTTCTGTTTTGATTCAGAAAAATCAGGAACATCCATGTATGATCTATGATCCTGATATACTTTTTATAAAACCGGATATGGATAGAAGTCTAATCCCTTTAGTTGAATGTCCAAAATTTGTTTACGATACGACCACTTTTAACCGAACTCTAACATCTGATTTTGATTTAGTCTGCTCCAAACACTGGCTTATACACGTAAGATATACCAACCTACGTATTATTTAACAAAGTAATCAAATAAAATTACATTACCTTAGGAAGTATGAATTAATTTTAATTTTACTGATAACATATCAATATTTTAATCATTTACAGCTAACACAGTGTGTCATGATGTGGGGTGTTCTAGTCGGTGGTATACTATTTGGAGTTGTAGCTGATCAATTTGGCCGCAAAATCCCTTTAATGGTCGGAATAACTATGCAGTGTGTCACGGGCTTTGCCGCTAGTGTTCTGCCATCATATTGGATATTTTTAATAAATTGGTGTTTATTAGCTATTGCTTCGGGTGGCATAGGCATCATATCATTTGTTATAAGTATGGAGGTGATTCACATTACACTAACATTTGACAAATTGAAATTAAATAAATTATACAATCTCCATATTAGGTATATGGATACTTTTTTAATCTCATAGTTATAATGCCTTATATTGTTAGTTAGGTACCAACCGGGCTTTGGATACTCATGGGTTCTCTTTACTCTTGTAAATTTGTACCTAGCTTCCGAATTATGTGTTTTAAAAAAATGTTGCTCATAAGAACTTTTTCTACACTACTATTTTCCTGGCTTATATGATTACAAGACTGATGCTATAAATTAAAAGGTATTTTTAACTAATAAGATATTTCTTACTTAAATTATTATTTAAATAACAGTTGTATTTATAGATTGTGAGTGGTAAATATAGAACAACAATACCAGTTGTCTATCAATTACCTTTTGGACTTGGAAACACCGTTATGGCTATATTTGCTTATTGGTTTCGAGATTGGAGAAAATTGGAATTTGCTTTAGCAACACTATCTTCACTGTATATGTTGTACTGGTTTGTACTATCAGAAACACCAAGATGGCTATTGGCTACTCGGCAAAATGAAAAAGCATTAAGTACTTATTTAATACTTATATTATAATATACATACATTGATATTTATTTTATTATGATTGAATAAGTAACGTTAATTTAATTCTTCATTAAATAGAGGCCAGTCGTGACGCAGGGGCACAAAGTGTGCCTGTAAATCGACTAGTTGTGGGTTCGATCCCTACTCGAGGAGATGAAATATTTATTTACATTTATATTTTCATTTCTTCACTCTGGTGTAGGGGAGAGCGCAGCGTTGAGTTCCGCCACTCAACACGCAATGTCTCCAGAAATTGGCGGAAAGTGGAGAGCGGAGTGTCTTAACACTAGGTTATCTTTGCCTATCCTGCTGTGTGTGGGATACAGCATGAAGCTAAATAAAATTTAATTAATGCACAAGTGTGAACTGTGTTATAAATGATAACATAGTATATTCAGTTAGATAGGCATGGCTAATATGATATGACGTTTATGGACTCGATTTCCACTGGATCTGGATTTTTATAGCTTCACGGTGTATCCCGCATTTTGCAGCTTAGGCAAGGAGCTTAAAGTTAAGACACCCCGATTTTGACTTTCTGCCTAATTAATTGTAAGTTTGTTCATCCATCCAGTGTCTCTATTCATGTGGAAAATTATGATCTTTTCTACAATACGTTTACCTTGAGTTGACATGAGTAAGATAAATATTTAAAATATAAATTTTGTTACAAGATGAATTTCCCTATTCTTTCAGAAGTCATAGGACTAGCTGCTAAACAAAACAACCGAGAAAAATATTTCGAACAAGTTTTACAGACTTTGAGTGATTGTAAAAGCCGTAAAAGCATCGTCCCAGGGTTCATGTCATTTGTAAGATCCAGAAGTATGAGACTGAAAACTTTTCTTTTATCGATAATTTGGTAATTTTAATGTGACTCTGTCAAAATTTGTTTCATTCATTAAAATTTAGATTAAGTGATTGAAACGTTCCAGGTTTTGTACTGGTTTGTCATTCTATACATTTTCTCAATATCTTGGTCTAATTGGAAATATATTTCTTAATGTCGCTATAAGTGGAATCATTTCTGTGTTCGGAGGTGTATTTTGTCTGTTCATTGCTACAAAAGTTGGTCGCAAAACGTCTGTGTGGATATTTCAAACAATAACGGCATTTTGTTTTATATTCATTATATGTGTGCCAAAAGACAGGTATGTAATTGATTGGCCAAGACTACTTTTTGCTGGATTAGGATTTGCTGGATTATCGGTAAATACATATAATAATATAAATTTTTTTCTATTTATATAATATTTTATATCGTCTCGCCAATTTTTATGTCGTAATTTTCTAATTTAGTTGATTTTTCTCTTCGATCAATTATAAACTAGATTACAGTCTAAAAAACGGCTCGAAAAATAAGAACACAAAAAAAGTTGTGTTCTTATTTGATTTTAGTATGGTTCAACTTTAGTCAACGTGCGGACGTGTTAAATTGCTTCAGTGTTCCTTACAAAATCAATATTAAACAATTAAATACAAAAAATTTCATCTTTTGGCCAATACTTATGACTAGGAATATTGGTTGGTCTGGACTGAATACAGTACCAGACCTTAACGCCGCGTTTTTCTCGTTATTCGTTTCGCCCATAACCAATGCGAGAAAGTAAAGTATTAAATCTTTCATTTCCCCGATCGGAAATCGAACCCACAACCATCGCGTTTGAAATCGCATACTTGTGCCCCTACGCCACGATAGCCTCCTCGTATCGGGATCGCATGTTAATAGCCGAGTTCTATTGATATTAAACTGTATGATAGTTAAAATTTTTCTATTAATAAATATTTTTTATCGTGTTGACAAATTTGGTAAATTAACTAAAAATAAACTGACTGTTATTTAACTAAAAAGAAACTAACTGAATTAACTAAAAATATACTGAGATGGAGTTAGTCTAGTATTTTAACGCTGATGTGGTAGTCTCATGGTCTCTTATGTCATAAGTCTGTGTGTAATAATATTTTGAATTTCTGTTTATATTGTCTGGTGACGTATCGTTATCTAGTAGTAGTGTTTTGAAATAGCAATCAGCGATTTGATGAGTTTATTTTCTTTAATCCTATTTGTAAAATTATATTGTTATATAATTTGAAATTACAAGTAGAATATTATCAACAGGGTACGGTACCAGCGTTATATTTATTTACTGGAGAGCTTTTTCCAACTGTTGGTCGTAATGTCGGTGTCGCCGGAGTTACTATATTTGCACGTATAGCATCAATGGTAGCGCCTGTAGTGGTCAGCTTAAACGATGTAAAACCAGATTTGCCTCTTGTCCTTTTGGGTATAATGTCATTTTGTCAATTGGCCTTACTTATACCGTTGCCAGAAACGAAAGACAAACCCCTGCTTGATACATTAGAGGAGACTGAACTTAAGATTAAAGAAGTTAATAAACGTTGACTGAATATTTAATAAAAAAAAGTGTAAACGCCAATATAATTTTTATGTAAGATTTGGTTATTTTTGTTTCACTCTGTTATCTTTTTTAGGTTTCATAATTGATTACTTAACTATAAGTACTCTATACAGAGAACCGCGAGATAAAAGGTAAATAAATCAGAAAAAGGTTACTTTTTTTAGGTCACGATTATTGGAGTTTAAGACATTAGAAATCGAATACCATAAATGAACATAAAAGTATCTTTTAAACATTTTTAAAGTGTTAATCCACACTTAGGAAAGATAAATACTTAATTA